>CM020182.1:26194639-26215636 GCA_009805545.1 Oryza longistaminata
GGCGCCGTTTCTGCCTCGCCCTGCCAGCCGGCCCCACGAGGGGGGCGGGAGGCCGGCGAGCTCGCGCCCCCCGAGCCCGCGCGCCGCCACCTGGGAGTAGCTAAGAGCCCCCGGGAGCCGCCGTCCCGGCCGCACCACCCTCCGGCCCCGCGCGCCGCCATGGGTGCTAGCCCTAGCATCGGCATCCCCATGCCCGTCGCGAGAGCAGAGAGCGAGACGGAGGAAGAAAGGAGAGAAACAGAGAAAGAGAAGAGCGGAAAGAAAGCAGGCGCTGACGTGGACACCCTGACATGTGGGACCCACGTGGGTCCACGCTGACTCAGCCGCACGTCGGAAAAAACCAGGGTCAAAACCACTTAAGGACCTCAAGGAACGGTTTTGTAAGTTTAGGGATTTCATATATCTGGTTTGTTGGTTAGGGATGATTTGTAACTCGATGACAAGTTGAGGGACTTAGGGTACTTTTTCCTAACTAGTAACAGCCTAACAGATGCTGAGCTTGAACTGCTTCTTTATTCTTCTTTCTTTTTTTAAAAAAAAAGAACGAAAGAAAACCAGCTTGAACTGTTTCAAGCTTGTGGTTCGTTTGATACTCCCTTCATCTAAGTTTCTTAGTTGAACACGGTTATTAAGAAAATATGTAGAATTAAACGAGATATTGTGATTGGTTGAGAAGTGAAGTTAGGTGGAAAAAAAATGAATGGTAGAGGGTTATGATTAGGGGTTAAGCGGCTAACCCGCGAAACACACTTATAGGCTAAAATAAGCCGCGAACCCGCTTATTTTGACCTATAATGGTTCGCGGCTGACCCACTTACAGCCCTAGTTATGATCGGTTGGAAGGAATGTTGGTGGAGAAGTTATTATATTTTGAGATAAATCATGATTGCTAAAGTTGTTATTTTTTTTTGAACGGAGGGAATACTCTATTCTCGTAGAAGCTTTACCTCCACACTACTCCCCCCGTCCCATAAAAAAAACCAATCTAGTACTGAATATGACACATCATATTACTATGAATCTGGATAAACCTCTGCCCAGATTAGTTGTACTAGAATGTGTCACATCCAGTCCTAAATTTATTTTTTTTTTGAGCGGAGGGAGTAGTTGTTTACCACCAATTTATCCAGCGCTTTGCGGCTGGCGTTATAAAGGAATTACAAAATAGTTGAATTGAAGATAGTCGCAATAAATTATGCTGCAAATCCTTGCATAGTCTACTAACAAAAATAACGTACAAGAATGCGAGGGACTCTTTATTATAATAGAAATGTATTACATCCCTTATGACATACCGCCAATAAGTTTTTTTACTGTAAAATACAGGAAATATGATGACTGGGAACCGTTGTCACTTGCATGCAATAAAATTAGTAAGAACCAGTTCAAGGAAAAAAACTAGCTCAGTTTCTTTTTTCATAATTCAGGTCCCACCCATTGTAGAAATCTTTTATATGTGGAAATCGAGGTTAACCAGACTCGGTCTGGATAAGAAAAGACAGCGTTGGGTTAAATCCTCGTTCTTTTTTCCCCCTAAGAGAGGCCATTTGCCCAATTTTTATATATATATATATATATTATGATAGAGAAGGTCGTTCTCGTTTCTTGGAATTCTATGGTGGATTGGTGGGTCAATAGTGCGTAGCTACTCTGCTGGAAGACTTCGTGTGAGAATCTTGTTGCCTGTAGTTAACGGTATAGTTTTGAGAAATTTTACAACCATATAATACTCATGTATCAAAAATTTTATGATTTTATCAACTTAGACTATAAATAGATCCAAATATTTACTAATCTTTTTCCCAAGATAAGTTATTTTTCACACATCCCACTATCCCACGCATACCCATAAAAAAAAGAATACATATATTTTATTAAATTCCAATGTAAATATTTCTCACTTTGGCTGTTCGCTATAACATGTTCCCATCCGGAACAGTGATTACGGAAAACGGAGCGATCTATTAGCGCGTGATTAATTAAATATTTACTATTTTTTTTCAAAAATAGATTAATTTGATTTTTTTAAAGCAACTTTCGTATAGAAACTTTTTCCAAAAATACATAGTTTAGAGTTTGAAAAGCGTGCACGCGGAAAACGATGAGAGGGGTGGGAAGATGGGGCATCCGAACACACCCTTTATGTACTCCTAATAATTATTCTTTACTTTCACAAGACCCTGATACAATGATCGTGGTAAAAACTCCCTTTGTCCCATACTAAGCTCATTTTAGCTCCTTATGTTTGTTCCAACACAAGTTCATTTTTAAGAGTGATCATTGCATCAGAGTTTATAAAAGTAAAAAATAATTGTATACAAAATAGATATAGTAATGAATAGTTACATTGTGATTTGATAAAGTATAGGTATTATAGTCTTTTTTAGTGTGAGATATGTGAAAAATAAACTTATTTTGGGACGTAGGTAATACTCACTCCATTCCGCGTTATAAGTCGCTTTAGTCTTTCTATCCCTCATCTAAATTAACTATAAATTTGCACATATTAGAAACACATACATGAATTCCTGCATGAATCTTATTCAAAACTCAAAACGCTGTAGTGTGGAAAACAAGAAAAGTATTGAATATTAAAACAACAAAAATGGCCAAAATTCCATGCAATTACTATATTATAATGACATAATAAAAAAATTAACAGTGAATTATGGCCCATTTTGACGGTTTCAAGTCATAAACAGGAGTAGTAGCAGCAGTGACATAGTAGGAGAGAGTGAGGTGTGCAAGAGGCCGGAGAGACAGACACCTCGGCAGCCACACACGCGGATGCGCCGGGCCCACCACGCCCAACGCGTGGGCCACATCGGGCCATCCAACCACCCCAGCCCATCCATCCGACGGCCCAGATCACGCGCGCCCCTCCGCTTTCCTTTTTCCAAACGAACCAAAAAAAAAATAAAAACAAAAATAAAAATAATCCTCTCCTCCTCTTCTCATCTCATCTCCCTCTCCTCTCCTCTCGCCGTCGCCGCCGCCGCCGCCGCCGGGGGATAGAGTTCGCCGGGATCGCCTCGCCGGGAGAGTTTCCTCACCATCCCGCACCTCCGCTCGCCTGGCCTCTTCTTCCTCCCCGGTCAGTAAGCCCGCCTTCTCCCTCTCGCTTTCTGTTCTGCTCTGCCTCTGCTCCTTTTGCTTTTCTGGAGGGAGGAAGTTTGCGAGGAGAATTCCCGTTTCCCCCCTCCGAATCCGTGAACCCACACTCGGTCCCCCACGGGCGGCAAGAATTTCGGGTAGAATTCGACAAACAATATCTATCCCTGTGATGTGCGGTTTCTTGTTTGCGTTGGTGAGGTTTGGAAGGTGGGAGGTCAAAGGCTAAGCAATCATCAGATAATCCTGTCTTGATATATCGGTATTCGTTAATGATTTTCACACGAGTTCTGAAAAAAATCTTCGCCTACCAATTGTCGCTGTACTTTTCACACCTACAATGAGACATTAATGTTAATGCGTTTGAATAATTTTGTCGAAATTATAGATAATGGTGGAGGTTATGTGTCACTCATCACTGTGTTGCCTCAAGTCTCAAGACCTAGATATGCATGCACGATCCCTGCCTTTCTTAAAGGACTTTTTATCAGCTCTGTTGTAGTTGAATGGAAGTTTTTTTGTGTTCAAGATCAAATGATGTTTCGTTTATGTTGGTTCTTAGGATCACTGAAGCCTCAATTTAACTTTGTTCATTGGCAGGAAGTGTGGTGTGCTGCAAGCTCCTGTCTCTCCTACAAGGTTTCAAAACCAAAATATGCCTGAAGCACAGGAAAGCTGGGGTGATTAACGTCTGTTTCTTTTGACTACAATCATCCTGATTCTGCTTTCTGTCTGCAAAAACAACCAAGCCATGACGTCTGTAGTTCATGATGTTTCAGGTATGTCTGTTTCATCCACCAATGTTTGCCTTGTATATTTACTCATGTTTAAATAGTGGGGTAGTGTCTGGTTATAAATTGTAATCACAACAATGATTGCTCAACTGTAAATCCATTGGAGTGTATTGAGCGCATGACGGTTATGATTTTCCAAGCAAAACAGTGGCATTTGTATTAGCAGACAGTGCATTTACGTGACAATTAGACCAGGTATAGAAGGCAATTTGAATTTATTAAGGTATATTATTATTCCAGATGCAGCCTGTCACACTGAATTTATAGCTGGTGGGATTATGGAAATATTAGTGTTCCATTAAGTTGGCATAACACTCTGCAGTGTTTAGATCAATTACTACATGTAAAAAGGACGGCTGAAGTGTTGATGGAACATCCATCGATGCTTGCTAAGTGCTGGCAGATATAATTCAGTTATTTCCCCTTTAAAAATGGGCAATACTTTAAGCCTTTCATTTTTGTTTCTTTCCTATGTAGGCAACCATGGAGCTGATGAGCGGCAAAAACAGCAAAGGCAAGGTGAACCTGAGGACAGCCAAGAAGCCTCAGTTACTAGTACAGATAGCCATACAATGGTAGCAACACCTTCAACAGATTAATGCGAACACCCTATGCCCATCACGATATGCCCATGCAATGGTACATTACATGTTTTTTTTTTCCCTTTTTAGTTATGAGCAAGTAGTATAACTTCTGTCTTTCAGTTGAGCCCTAGTCTAAGGATTTTAGCCAACTGATCATAGTGAAATATGGGAGAAAACATGCAGGCTTTGTGAATCACTATGAGATTCAAGTTGAATTTGGATTTGGATTCTTGGGCGATAACCACCTCTTCATACTAAAACTAACAGATATACAGAGAGAAACTCTTGCATAGTGGAGGACCAATTTACTTCCTTTAGGTGACCCTCTTATGAAAACCATGCATCACACCTTGATTGTAAACAGGTGGCACATGACTTCCATGACAGTTATACCATATCCCATTTATACTGCTATGCCACGTTTCCTTGATACGTTGTCAACAAATGTTCACCAGTCCATAACACAAGTCTCCACACGACCACAGATAGCCAAATTTCTTTGTACTAACCTTAACCAAAGAGAGCGTTTGTGGTTGCACCATGAGTTGCTTCTTTGCTTGGATTTCCTGATCACAGTTCATGCATAACGCCAAATTCCATTTGTAATGTTATTGTCTAATTCTGCATTTTTTTTTTCAGCAGGGCCAAATTGCTTACGCAAATATTGATCCATATTACGGAAGCCTTTATGCAGCTTATGGTGGACAGCTATGGTAAGCTCTCATGTACAAATTATTATAGCTGCATGTACTTGTCGTGGAGGGTAGGCCAGTATCTCATAGCCTTTTATAACCTGATCCGTCGCATCCGGACAAAAAAAAAAACAATTACGTAATTCTGGGTCTTGTATGCTACTTCCACTCTCTGTTAAAATGTTTTTGTGATGTTCCTTTTTTCAGATGCATCCACCATTGGTCGGGATGCATCCAGCTGGACTACCACTGCGCTACCGATGCAATTGAAGAGCCTGTCTATGTTAATTGCAAAACAGTACAATCCATATTAAGGCGTCGACAATCTCGAGCCAAAGCTGAGTCTGAAAAGAAGCTTGTCAAGGGCCGTAAGGTAAATCTTATTAGCACCTTTTACGAAACCATATAACATGGAATATTAATTAGTTATCCTTTTCCTGATGCTTCATTATAGTTCGAGTTGGTCAGAAGCACAATGAACAACAACTTGCTTCAAGTAGTCGACTAAATTCTCCAATCTACATATCCCACTTCCATACTAAGATCAATCTGCTCTACTGTAAATCTTATGGTGAATATACATCCAATCTTTTATCATGTCTAGCATACCAAGTTTCCAATGTCTTCTGGCTATTGCTCATTGTAAAAAATTAAGGATCTGGGAATTGGATACCACACAACAAGAAATTTGTGTCAAATATGGATGTGGGTTGATTTTGCTCTCTATTTCCATGTAAATTTGTAATTCAAGCTGTGCCTTTTTCACTTCTTTTTGTACCAAAAATAATACAAACTCTTGTTACTTGGATCACTGCATTGGTTCTAATCTTGACAGAGTTTAAGGTTGGCCACTTTCTGTCAGAAGTTAATTAGGACTTCCACAAAATTATACCATCTCTGGGTGTTCTTATAGGTGTTTCTCACTATCAGGAATGTACAGTTCTTGCAGCTGTCAAGTTCTTTGTACCTATGTTTCTGTATCTTCTAAAGATTTTGATTCGTCTGCACGTGTGCAGCCATATCTCCATGAGTCACGGCATCAACATGCCCTGAAAAGGGCTAGGGAGCTGGAGGCCGATTTCTTAATTCCAAAATCGGATGACAAGGAAGAGCATTCTGATTCCAGTTCCAGAGATAAACAGGATGGAGTTGCACCCCGTGATAGTGGCCAACCCGCTACCTCTCCGTCTTCAAAGGGTGCATCATCAGCTAAACAAAAAAGAAGAAGTCAAAAACCAGGAACTAAACGGGATTTAAGCACCTGGTGTGAAACATGGAAACAGTTTTGTACAGTACATGCTAGTGATCGACAAAGAATGGTGTCATTGGGTGTTGTAGATAATGCTCCATAGAGAATATATAGACAGGGCAACAGATTTTGCAGCCTTGGTTCGGTCTGCTCAGTTTCTTTACCTTCTTGTACAATGAGTAGTTTTCGTCAGTTGTGCTTTGTCATGGGGATAGCTGAATTTCTTCAGGAAGTCTTGTAGTTTTAAAGAGTTCATTAGCTTGCCAATTGTTTGCTTTGGATTGGATGGTCTCTTACTGCCTTTTGCATCATCATCTGCAGTGCACAGAATAAAAACATTGCTATGTGTATGTTCATGACAATAAACCTTAAATGTAGGACAAGCAGTGACTTCATCTGGAGCTTTATCTCTTCTGCACACACTCCAGATGCCAAATGATATTCCCATCTTTCTCTTGGAATATCATGTATTCATGTGATTCTTAACAGCTGTTATGGCAATCCATGATCTTAGGTTATGTCTTCGCCTCTTTGGCTTGTTGATATGATGCTTGCATTGCATACCTGTAATGCATGTTCTCCATTGAGTTGCCTGATGATTATGTGAGACTAAGAACATACTCTGAACCTGATTTGAAGGCCTATTACAATCCAGGCATTCTTCTCCATCATGTTGCCATCACATGAGCATATGCTTTTCTCGAGATGATGGAAATTAGCAGCCATTACCAAGAAGAATATACTTTCTCGAGAACACTGAAACATTTTAATTTGTACCTTTTCTCGCACGAGCACATCTCGCTTTTTTGCTTAGAAAGACCACAAGGATAAAGGATAATACTGAGGAAGAAAGGATAATCTGAATCTCGACTTTCTTCAAAGGTTCTGAACTTACTTTGAATGGTAAGGTTCTGAACTTAATATGAACAATTCTGAACTTCTGAATCTCAACTTTCTTCAAAGGTTCTGAACTTTCTTTGAATGGTAGGGTTCTGAACTTAATGTGAACAATTCTGAACTTCTGTTTGGCTTCTGGGAAGCTGGGCACAAAATTTCCTCTCTTTGTTTTTCTAGAAAATAGTTTCTGAACTTTTTCTCTGAAGAGTACAGTAGTTCTGAACTTCTTCTTTGACTGGTTGAGTCTGAACTTTGTGTCAAAATCCAGCTAATCTCAAGCATGAGCTTTCTGAAAATCTGAACCAAAACTCGCATGCACACCCTCTCTGCAATTGAAAACTTTTGCAGACATTGGTGACCCACGTGATTATCTTAGGCAACACTCTGTGATTATGTCAGGTGCTTACCAAAGTCCAGACACAACACTGCCAAGTCACTATACTTCTTCTCCCTTAGCACACAAGTACTAACAAAAGCATAGATCTCCTCATCTGAATCCTTAAACAAATCAGCTCACACATAAACATGGATATGAGATAGAGAGAGAGATGAACGAATTAATAATCAATTGAGGCAGAGAAAGCAAATGATAATGCTTGTTAATTGGACCCTCTTCTGAAGAATTATGAGTGAGCAGAGCAGGCATGCAGACAAGAACCCAGAGGTATTTGCATATTTGCAGTTGCAGAATTGCCAGAATCCACACAGGTTTCGTGTGTACGTACCGAACATTATCATGTATTCCTGCATGTAGTTACGGAATGCAAATTTAGGTCAATCTTATAATCATTTCTTGGCTAGATTGATCCATCTATTCAGATTTAAAAAAGGGCACAAAAAAGGAACTTGATAAAGACTAGTTTTGATGGCTAATTATTCCTCATGCATTAGCTTGAATCTGCCTGCACATGAAGCAGTTTGATGGCTAAATTATTCTTCATCCATAGCCTGAATCTGCCTGCACATGAAGCAATCTTTGTAACAATCTGTTCGTCAAAATGCAACTGCCAATCAGAAATTGGCGATCAAGTGAAGTGAGCTTCAGTGTTTGTTACTGAATCAAGATCTAGTTCATGTTAATCTTTTGATGGAACAGTGAGGTGGGAGGATCAAGATGTTGATGACACCCCCCCTAAAAAAGACACAAAAAGGAGGAGGAGGCATGCATGAGCTACCTCCTCAGGAGAACAGTGAAAGGGATGCTTGACATGCTTTGCTTGCATCAAAGCCAGGCCCCATTCCTCCTCCATGGACAAGAATAGTTTTTATTTATACTACCATGCATCTCTCTACGGTGGAAGCATATGTTTGTTGTGAAGTTGTGCGTGCAGAGTTCAAAATCTTGGGCCCACAATTAAAAGCTATCGTGCATCCGTAACCGGTGCAGAGGCTGGAAATTACTTTCATTTATCTAAAATGCGATCTATATGGTTCTCTGTATGATTCTATCACTTTGATGTAATCGGCTGAAATCAATAAAGCTTCATTTTATCTTAAAAATGCAATGTGACTTCTAACTGGCGCATTTTGTTTCCATTATCTAACTGTGCATCTGTAAATGTTGTGAAAGAACAAGCCTGCAAGAAGAAATTCAGGAGAGAAGGACATGGAGGGATGGCAAAAGTGACATGAGCTCTTATCATGCCATGGCAGGGGACGAAACACAACATTGGTAAGACAGACAGACAGGCCCTTTAGGCCCATTGACCTCCCACACTTACCCAATTATCCATCATGACCCATTAATTGTGTTGTTATGGTGGTACTAGTTACCATTCTTGTTCTTTTCTTTCCTGCATCAATTAGATAGTACTCCAGAGAGGCTCTTCTTTTTTTTCTCCTCCCTTGTGCTGCCATGTTCTTCACTGCACTACTGCACCAGCACCTACAATTCCACAGTGTCTCCATAGCCATCATTTAGTTGACAACAATGAGACCAAACAACTTACAGTTAACTAATTAGTGAATATGTACAACACTCCTGTACCAATTAAAGTTGGTAGAATTACAATTAAATTGTTAAACAATTTGGACATTGTGTGTAGCTAGTAGGATACTACTAGTAGTATATTTATATATAATGTATGAAACATTTGTACTCCCTCTTCCCAAAAAGAACTAACCTAGAATGGTAGTACAACGAACCTGGATAACATTTATCCAGATTTATTTCTGTTGTTATACACCCCTCGTATGTTGATTTTTACTGGGACGGAGAAAGTAATTAAGTGCAAGCATTTAAAGCGCTACAACATCTCTCTCAAGTCATGTCAATGCTAGTACCATTCTCCGGTGTTTATGTGGCTTTGTCCTTCTCTGCTCCATGGTACTACTACACTCCATTGCAAGCAAACACATTTTGAAAAGCGACAAGACATGAGAGTATGTCTAGTACTGAGAAGAGCATGCATGATTGTCCCAACTATGGAAGAAGAGGGGCAACAAAAACTGCAAATTTTTTTTTTGGTTATGAAAGCACAAAAAGCAAAGCCATGGTGTGCATGTCAACCTTAGAAAAGAAAAGAAAAAACTGAAAATGTTGCCCTCAAGCATGTATAGAAAGTATGGTGCTTTTCTTCTCTCTCTAGTCCATGTCCTTTGATGAATGCATAAAGACAATGACAAGCTTGGGAGTGAAGGGAGATGGTGGCCAACATCCTCACTTGTCACCCATGGAAGAGAAAAAATGAAAAAGAGATGGAGATGAGAGTGAAAGAGAGGAGAAGAAATTTATTGGAAAGTGAAGGTTGTGCCTCACTCTCTTCATGCCAAGAAAGGGCTTTCAGGACAAAGTAGGGGTCCTGCAGGGTTTTTAGGGGTTAAGGCTGTTGATAGTACTCCATCACTAGCTTAGATCTGTGTGTGATCAACAAACACTGAAGAAATGTGATGTCCATTTGGCTGACTGCATGATTTGACCAAACTGCTTTTGCTCTGGATTTGAAAAGGCTATGTTTGTAATGTAGTAGCAAGGTGCAGGAGTGCATGCTTTGCCTTTCTTTTTTTTCTCTATTTTCATGCCACTACTCAGCCACAGTAGTCCCTCCTTTTTGTTACTTACCCTCTAAGAAAAAGCTGACCACCCAAAGCAAACTCAATGAGTTCTCAAAAACAATAAAAAGACAGTTGATATCTCTGAATGTGACTACACATGCCAATTGGTGGTAACAGTTGAAATCAAGCAATGAATAGCCTGCAACTCTTGATCATGAATCTATTCCTAAAAATCCCCCAAAAAAACATCAGGTGTTACTGTTTTGTTAGCATCATCTCAAAGTGTATAAAAAATTGCACATTTTCAACCCCTAGTACCCTGCATGTAGAGAGAGGATATATGCAGCAATGACAACCAATGAATGCACTCTGTCACTCTGTCAGCCAGAAGCTTGCCATGCCATTTCAAACCCAGCAGAGGCACTTGAACTGCCTCACATCCATCTACACAATCTCATGAGTAATGCCATTAACTTGCACCAGGTGCTTAAATGCAGGATCTTGCACCCATCAGCTTTTACACCCTTGCCTGCCATTCTGAAGCAAAAAGCATGACACTTTCCATGGAAATTATTCACCCTTAGCTCTTTTTATGTTCCAACAACCTTCTGTATACAGATGCTAAGAAACATATCTTGGTCAATATAGATAATGCTTGTAGCATTTTGGGAGTGTTTCAATGCAATATGCATCAACCTTTTGCAGAGATGAGCTTTGCAAGTTTCTTCATGAGGAAAACCTGATGAGGAGAAGATCTAAGAACAGTTTCCTGTTTTCTGTTCTTCCTAGATCCTTCTTTGATGGCAATCTAGATCTTGTCATCTTTGTAGTACAGCATAGAAATGTTTCTGTCTATGTTGCTGATGTAAATGCAAACAATTTAAGATGGTGAAACCACTGGCAACTGCAAATAGTATACTCCTTGTTTGTGTAGAAACCGCAAGAATTTCAGATCTGGATTGAATGTCCAAAATTGCAGGAATCAGACAAGAGAGACAATTTACGCCACGGAGCATCAATTGTTCTGCTTGTGTAAAGATTTGAAAAAATTTTAGACAGTTGAATGATGTACAGGTACAGCAAGTCAGCAACAGTTATTACAGAAGTGTAAAAAATTACTGTTCACAGTCATTTATCTTCAGGACAAACGGGTCCAATTTCAGAGTAAAAATCTTCTACTACTGAATACATCACCAGAACAATTTTGACCTCACATTTTCATTCCAACACTGAAAGAATAAACAGTGCAATTAAACTCATTCAACTGGCCAAAATCTTCTCCTTTAATTCCTTTTCCATAAGCATATTTGGTGGATCATGGGTAAAGCCTGCATTTGTGGAGATAGTGCATCACTTTGGATGCAAGCACACCAGAAAGCCAATAGGAAGGTGCTAATGTATACTAATCCTCTTTATTTAATTTCCTCCCGATGAACATTATCTCACTAAACTCACTCATGTATCATGCATTTGCCATTGCCTTGCCCCTAACACCAGGGCAGTAGGCTGGGGTGCTCCACTGACAACTGCAATGTGGATTAAAACTATTCATATCCCAAGAAGCACCCACTAATACCCCCATTTGGCACTTGAGGCTCTAATAAAAAGCTTGTTTTTTTTCTCTCTCTCACCATTTCATCTTGGAATTGTACAACTTTATGTATTCTAGTCTCATTGGCAATGCACACTGGGATTTCGATAGGAAGACCAGAAGAGCATTATCTCACTCAACACTATAACAATTTTGAGAAGTTTGGATGGTTTGTTTCTTTCTTTTTTTTTCTCGAAGCGGTAGGAGAGCTACGCATCAATATAAGAAGTATGCTTTGTTGCTGAATGCCACCTAGATTGTAAGTTTGAACTGAATAAATTGGCACAAAACAAGACAGGATGTGAGTAAAACAAAGAAAAATGGATAGTAAAACAGAAACAGAAACAGAAAAGTGACTGGGAAGGAGCATGAAGGGAGGCAACCCCACAAGAAAGCATGATGATGCCCTGTATGCAAATATCCTCTGCCAAGTGTCCTGAGCATGCCCATTCTGACATTCTGAAGTATTGCACATTTGCACCACACCACAGTCCACAAGAATAAGGGATCAAAAGTCTGAAAACCATATCGTCGCACACCACCAGCAAAACACTATCTCTCTGTCTCTCTCTGAATTCTGGATAATCCATCCATACAGGCATTCACAGCCCTCTCGCTGACACCATCAACAAACAAGATATTGACAGCAAAGGCACCGTTTTCAAATCAGGATTTAATTTCCCGAAATTTGTTCTGAAACTGAACCAAAAATTTTCTGTTGAAGGCTGAACTAAACTTTTTGCTGGGATGAACTAAAATTTCTGCTAAAATTGACTAAATTTGTTCTGAAACTGAACTAAGAATTTGTTAGTTGAAACTGAACTTAGTTATGCAAACTTTGCTTTTAAACTTCAACTCACACATTAAAAACTGATGTCTAAAAAAAATTACTTTGTACGTCCATTAAAATTCTCCATTAGGCTGATAACCACTGACTAGAAAATTGTGCTATTGGAAACTTACACTAAAATGTTTCTCTGAAACCTGAGCTAAATTTTTGCAACTGTTGAATTTCTTATGAAACTGAAAAATTCTGAAATGAATTAAATTGCTGCTGAAACTTGGCTAATTTGCTGATCCTATGACAAATAACTTTCGTTGAAAAATGCAGTAAATCCTGCTGAAACTTCTGACTTCTGACTGAGAATGAATTATCTTTACAAGTAATATAATCTTGCTGGAGTGTAGATTAGTTTGAGGTAGTTACATAACAAGAAGTGCAATCGAATCTCTTTTGCAAGAAATCCGGAGCTGCAGAATATGCAAAGGGAACAAAAACTGAGAAGAAGAAGTGAGGTGGGCGATGATGGGAACGTGGAGGGGGGAGGGATGCGGACTGGCGCCTGCGACTGTTCGCCTGAGGCTGTAGCAAAGCTGACCCCGCCCGCCCGACGCACCATTTCTGCTCAAAAACCTCATCTCATCTGCATCTGACTGCCTCTCGCCTCTCGATGCGCCTCTACATGCTGCTTGCTGCTACTGATTCGATTCCAGCTTACAGCAGTACTGCCTACTAGCTTAAGCTAGCAGCAGTATCAGCATCAAGCAAGCGAGCACGAGACATTGGTGGTGCTACTCACCACTCCTCCCAACCGCTAATGCTAGTAGAATGCCAAAGGGAAATCAATTATCAAGCCAATGCCTGCAGGCATTCAGCATCCTCTTTTCACTCTCTTTTTCATTTTTCAGGCTGATACTGTGATGGATCCTGTTTGGTGAACTTAAGATTTGATAAGCATTTTCTGACTTGTAGTTTATTTCTGAAATTATGTAGTTAAGCTTCTCAGAATATGGCATGAAAGTTGAACTGTTTGATAGAGCCTTTTTGATTTTGGAAAAACTGCCATCTGCATAAGCTCCCCAAACATACCTACAAGCACCACACAACACCAAATAATTTGTGGTTAGTTGAACCTTACTTCTCTATACTGATATCAGTCGTAACACATATTAGGTAAGGAATAATATAAAAAAGAAACAAACGGTGAGGAAAAAAGGCGAATGATAATGTAAAATTAAGGTTTAAAATTTAAAATTTGGGTTTCGTGAATGAATATATAAGCTGCAAGAAACGAAAAACGAAAAAAAAATCAAAATTTAAAATTTGGAAATTTGGTTCATGTCCAATTCAACCATGTCAAAAGAAAATGCAATGACAATGAATGATGGTTCCATTTGGTATGTTGCCAAAAATTTTAGCAACCAAAACCAAAGTGAAGCACACACATTTCAAAAATTTTGGCATTAAATTAAATGAGCAACCTTCCCAAATTCTCGGCAACGTCTAAAGCTTTTCTATCGACAAAATTTTGGCCATGATTGAGTTTAGTAAAAACCAAAACACACCCTTATTAGGCGCTTGCTTTGCCTAATCATGCTGGGTTACTTCAGTATCATAGTGGAGAGAGACCAGCAGTTAATTTAGATACCCAAGATGAGTGAAATTTAGGTTGATGTTGTCTAGAGATGTGTAGATGAAGATCTGTCTGTCTTTCTGTCTGTTGATGCATGTTCAAGCTAAGCAGGAGCAGCACTGGTAAAAATTAAGCTACGGAAAAGATCAATTAAGGGCAGGGCCAGGCCGTGCATTGCTACTGCACGCTTAAAGCATAGCCTAAGGGATGATGCTAATGAGACCAAACATGCAGGGATTATTGCTTGCTACCTCTTGCATTACCAAACAGGCTAGCCCCGTCCTGACAGGCTTCTAAGAGAAGTACAATAGCAGGCTATAAGCCGGCTTAACCATATATCGAGAAGAAAAGAGAAACGGGCTACAAATTTAAGCCGCTGCAACACGGACTCCAAGATGTGTGTATGAGACCGGTGGACCGGTATTAATGGTGTAGTATATTTTATAGGTAACTATTGTATGGATGAGCCTAATTAGATTGGCTATAAATATTTGGAAGCCAGTAGTTGGCTATACTATTTGAACTTGCTCCAAATCATTTTATAGCCGGGTATTAATGGAGCCAACTACTGGCTCCAAATTCATTTTATAGCCAATCTAATAGGCTCATCCATACAATAGTTACCTATTTTTAAAAAAAAAAAAATTATGTTTAAAAAACTACACCATTAATCCCGGCGTCCCACCTCTCATACACTCATAGCGTATTGGAGTCCGTGTTTAACCGGCTACCAAATCTGTAGGCCCGACCTTCTTCTCTCTCTTTCTCTTTTCTTCAAATATGTGGTTATAGTTGGCTTAATAGCTGCTATTGTACTGCTCGAAGAGCAAGTTATAGTATAGCCCCACTACTAGGCTCCATTTATCTATTTAGCCAATCTAATAGCTCATTCATACAATAGTTACATACTACACTATTAATATATAGTCCCACATGTTCATAACCACACTGCATCTTGGAGTTCGTGCTACACTACTAAAAACAAATCTGTAGCCCGCTACCCTTCTCTCCCTCAGTTATCTCTTAAGATATATTTGCAGCTGGCTATTAGGCCTGCTATTGTACCTACTCTAATGCAGCAAAAAAACTTTGTCACATTTTTATGCATGTCGTACTAGAAGTACCTCCTAACATTACCCAAAAAAAATTACAGTACTTTTTGTAGTTACTATCTCCGTATTTAAATATATAATAATGCTGCTCACTTCTTTTGGTCTATGGTGTGCAACTTCGATCACTATTTTCCTATCAGAAATATAACGATAATATCTATAATATTTAAGTACTAATATCCTATAAGATGTTACAAGTACTTATGTCTCTGATTTTGTATTTTGCAAACTAAATAGGAGTCTTTCAGAGCCAATTGAGTGTCAAAAGTTCCAAAAAGTTCAACCCGATTTCCCTCTATCCTAAATATTACTAGCAACCCTATTATAACGTTTGATCAGAATTTCAAATTCACTACACTAATTCTCTTTCAGATTACTATAAGGGACTTTATTGGCTATTAACTTGTCTCTAAATCTCTTTCAGATTACTATATTTTGGAATGGAAGGTATGTACTATTTAAAGGGTGTCAAAGCAATACAGTCCCTGAAGTTCACTCGAGCCGGGTTTAGTCCCCCGATGTTTTCAAATCATCAAACAAGTTTCCTTCAAAATTTAATTATTTGGTCCTAATATAAGTCCTTGGACCCAAAAAAAGCATGTGAGTATGCCAAGTAATCCTTCGCATGCAATGGGTATGAATAAATGGACCATTCTACCCTACTATACATATAGAAAGAAAGAAAAGACACAAACAGAAAAAATAACAGGCCAGCCCAGGTCCAACAATTGTTGCAGATGGGTTGGCCCGGACAAAGGAATTTACGTGATCAGTGCTTGGCTGCAAACAATCGTAAATGGACAATTCCTAAAATGATCATAAACGTGTGAAACGGCGACGGGCGGCGGGGTAGCTTGGCGACGCGGCGGCGGTGGGGGTGGAGTCGGTGCGAGCTCGCTGGCCTGGAGCAGCAGCAGCAGCAGTAGCTCACGACCTGCACACGCCGGAAGGTTTCGCAGAGCTGGAGCAGTAGCAGCAGCTGCTCGCGACCTGCACACACCTGTACCAGCGACTCACGGAGCGCTTCGGCTCATTGGAGCGCCTCCTCGCCGCGCGCTATGAGATGCTCCGCAGTCCGCACCAAGCGCAGACGGGGGTGGTGTTCTTGGCGCTGTACCTGATCGCGCTGGGAACGGGAGGGATCAAGCCGTGTGTGTCGTCGTTCGGCGCCGACCAGTTCGACGAGAACGACGAGGGGGAGAAGCGGAGCAAGAGCAGCTTCTTCAACTGGTTCTAATACATGTCGAGGACAGCATCCATCACCTTTTTCAGAACAAGCCTTATAAGATTCTCTGGTTAAAATTCTACACTGAAGATGTCCACACACTGACTTCATTTATACAGCAGTTCTAAGCTTCGACTGTGTTTTCAGCGCAAAGTTTGGATTTTGGTTGAAATTGGAGATGATGTGATTGAAAAGTTCTATGTGTATGACAGGTTGATGTGATGGAAAAGGACTGAAGTTTGGATCTAAACACAGCCTTCCTTTCCTGTTATTTATCAGCAACCAGACATTTGAATAACAGCGACAAGCAATGCCTCCAAACTTCCATCTATTCAGACTCTAATAATATGAGCATCTTCTGTCAGGTATTAGTTAAGTAATCACATAGTAGTCATCAATTTCTATACAGGTTACTGAATAATTACTGTATGGAGAACATTTGATCAACATCGGCGCGCTGGTGGCGTCGTCGGTGCTGGTGTACGTGCAGACGCACGTCGGGTGGGGGTGGGGGTTCGGCATCCCGGCCGTCGTCATGGCCGTCGCCGTCAGCTTCTTCATCGGCACGCCGCTGTACAGGCACCAGCTGACCAGCGGTCCGGGGGCAGCCCGCTAACGAGGATCGTGCAGGTGCTCGTCGCGTCGGTGAGGAAGTGGGGCGTGGAGGTCGCCGCCGCCTTGGACAGAGTGAAGAGGGTGGGGGGAGACCGGAGGCCGCCGACGCCTTGCTCCCTTGCTCCCGCCGCCGCTGCCGCCGCCGACGCCTTGCTCCCCTGCTCCCGCCGCCGCCGCCGCCTTGCTCCCCTGCCTAGAGCCACAGAGACAAGAATGAGTGAGATAGAGAGAGGAGGAAGGGGAAGACGGGGAGAGAGAGAGGCTGACGTGGCCACGCTGACATGTGGGGCCCACGTGAGTCCTGTGCTGACTCAGCAGTCACGTAGGATAAAACCGGGATCAAAACCGCCGAGGGATCGATTGTGACCGGTTTTGATTAGTTAAGGGATGTGAAATATCTGATTTTACGGTTGGAGGATGATTTTGTAACTCGATGACAAGTTGAGGGACCTTCTGTGTACTTTTTCCGGTGCGGTTAGTTAGTTTCACTTGGGCTGATTTCCAAATTCTGATGGGCCAATCGAGTTGGACCCGATGAATAGTAAGTTTACCTTTCTTCCCTCAACTATTACACCAAGTTTTGTTTGACATCCATTATCCTCAATACCAGAAATATTCACCTCTAGACTATACTCCCTCCGTCCCTAAATATTTGGGGCCATTGACCTTTTAAAGAATGTTTGACCGTTCATCTTATTCAAAAACTTTTGTGAAATATGTAAAACTATACGTATATATAAATGTATATTTAAGAAGAAAAAGAATTAATAATTACTTAAATTTTTTTTAATAAGATGAACGGTCAAACATGTTTAAAAGAGTCAACGGCATTAAATATTTTGGGACGGAGGGAGTATACAAAACCGGATAATTTAAATTCATAGCAGTATAGATGTCTGATTTGGTTGCCGTAGCACCCTACCAGCCACATTAGCACGGCCCACCTCCTCTCCCTCTCCCCAGCAGTTGGACTCGGATCGCCGCCTCATAACCGCATCCGACTCATGCGCGCGTTGCAGCGTTATATATGTAGGATGGACATTACGATCGATCGAGGATATGCATGTGATACGTGCATCCAAATAGCGGTAGCGAATTGAAGGAAGATATATCGATCGGTTGAAACTTGAAAGTGATGACGGACGATGTGATGAGCGAGATCCTGCTCCGTCTGCCGTCCAAGTCGGTGGTCCGGTACCGCGCCGTCTGCCGGAGTTGGCGGCGGATCACCAGCTGCCCCAACTTCCTGGCCGCCCACTCCCGCCGCCGCCCCAACGACGTGATCGTCTTCACCGGATCAGGAGAGCTGGGCACCATCCCGGTGTCCCTGGATCCGCCCGTGTTCAGCCCCATCCACCTGCACAACAAACCGCGCAATTGCAAGGGCACCCTCGCCGACATGCTGGTGGGCTCCTGCGACGGCCTCCTGGTGTTGGAGCAGGACCACGGTCTGTACGTGGTGTGCAACAGTGCAACCCGATGACCCGGCAATGGACCAACCTGCCGCCGCTGCTCGCCGAGGGCGCCATGCCGTGCGGCTTCTACCACCATGTCCCGTCCGGTGAGTACCGCCTGCTGTGCCGTGCAATGGACACCGGCGGCTGCTGGGCGTACTACATCCTCTCGATCGCCGCCGCCGCCGGACCTCGCCGGCTGTGTCCGTGCACGGAGCAGCCGGTGATTTGGGGCCTAGGGACACCCACGGCTCATGGCGGGAGCCTCTACTGGTTGAGGCTCACCTTTCCAGGGCTCCCGGGGACGGACAAGATGCTGGCGTTCGACACTGTGGCGGAGACGTTCCGGGAGCTGCCACGGCCGCCCACGGGGGCTAACCTCAACGTGCGGCTGTGCGACATGGCCGGCAAGCTCTGCGTGACGAGCGCGCCGCACGGCACAAGGTCGACGCGGCAGGGTGGTTACACCGTCGTCCGTCCACCTGTGGGTCCTCGACGGTGGTGGACAATGGACATGGACGCGGCGGCATCGGGTGTGCCTGCAGCAACGGATGCTGATACACTGTAGGTTCGTGTGTGTAGAGGAGAGGGATGATGTGATGGTGGTGTGCGAGTCCGCCCATGACAAGAAACTTAATACCCAACATGCTGCTGGCCTTTACCATCTCCGTGACAACACGTTTTGGAAAATGCTTCTCATCGAACGCCCGAACCAACGAGAAAAAAATCGGACGGAGAGTCTCTGACACACATGCACCTATCCAACATGTATCTCTATCTCCAAACATGCACCTTTAACGATATTCAAAACGAATTTTCTCTGAAATTACTTATCCAATCTACAATCCGATCACATCGTTATATTCGTTGTAATTAAATCTTTACAACAAGATATCGCATGATTATATTCTGATAAAAAATAATCATATGTTTCAATCCATTAACATTTTTTGTTTCATATGCAAGGATTTAAATCGCCGGCTAAGCCCTTTAGCGGCTAGATTTTTCATCAGCTACAATCAGCTATAGCGGGCTATAGCTGCAGCTAAGCTATTTAGCTGTATTGCAAAAATTGGGAAAGAATCGAAGAACACAGAAGTGTGGGGACTGGGGAGGGAACACTGCAATTCGATGAGGAGTCCGGTGCCGTTGATGGTGACGACGAGGATGCTGTTGGGGTGGACGAAAGGTAGGCCGTAGAACACCCACAGCGCGCAGTTGAGGAACGTCGCCAGGTACGGATCCGGCACGAACTCCTCCACGTCCTTCTTCTTCACGATCGTCACGAACGTCGGCAATGGCGACAAGAACAACCCGAACGATATCAAGTTACCTAGTACAATTAATTAATCAATTATTAGTCAATTACTAATGCTCGATCAATATATATGAAGCATCGTATCTACAAGGTTCAGTTCGAGACGACGTACCGATGATTCCGACGACATTGCGGACGGCGTCAGGGTTCATCACCATCTTGCCTGCTCCTCTTTGCTGCTACTTTTCGAGATTTTCTCAGGCGAATAGATGGGAGTATGTATTAGTACAGTGGCAGCTAGCGAGAGCGTGTGTAGCTGATAGCAACTAATTAACCAGCAAGAGATTAATTAACTGCCGGCCAGGACAGCAATTGTAACCTGATCAAATAGTTAACTTAGCAGCTAGCTAGCTAGTGTGCTGCTAAGTTAAAATTGGGGGTTAAATTAAATATATAAAATGCGTGGATTTTATTTCCACTAATTAAAATGGCGGCCTCTGCCCTCCAATTATTCCTCCCCCTTAATCTTACGAGAGTCGGAATAATGGAGAGGCAGAGCACGGATTCAGATTGGCCATGGCCGCCCTTATATACACGACCTATGGCTAAAAAAAACACATATACAATTAACCTGATTAATTAAAGTGGTGCTAGCTAGCTTGAGGTGCAGAGACAATCTAGCTAGTTTTGGCTTAATTACGTGGGGCCAAAAAATGGACAAGCCAGGGTGGAGAGCTTACTGGAGCTCCGAAATGCATGCACAGCCGTCTGCTCAGTTTTACTCTTTTCCGTCACAAAATAAATTAATTTTGCCATGTCTATAGCATTTCCAAAAATAATCATCCAAAACAGTCTGGATAGTAGACTGTAAAACCAGAAATTGACAAAACCAAGTCTATTACTCGCTCATTACCGCCTCTCTAAGAGGATCTAGGACGCCATAATTAAGCACATGATCGCAACTACATAACAAACCAATAGAGTTGACGAACTGTACAACAATGTAG
>CM020182.1:26215661-26277642 GCA_009805545.1 Oryza longistaminata
GCAGTGGTGGGTGAAAACCACCTCCGTGCAAAAACATGCCAAAGAAAGTACTCAAGTCGATGATTATCCTAGTCTCCTCCTGGGAGTTGTGAAAGGAGATTAACTCTTTTCCCTCTTTCGTTAGGGCCGACTCTAACTCTCAAATGATGTACATATTTGAGGATCTCCTAACTCTATCAATATAAAAGGCAATTCTTTTGCCTTCTTTTTCAAACAAATAAATCAAATAAATATGTTTGTACCACTCAAGTTCTCTAACGCTCGTCTCAACTAACTACAACATTTTACATTTAATTTTTCACTTACTTTCTTTTATCAACCAAACATCAATTTGTACCTAGCTTTTAATATCTGTATATAGCTTTAAGATACTTATATTTTAAATGGGGGAATTGTACTCACAAATTAATAATTATCTGTAGTTTTCATTTGACTGACACGTGGCACGCAATTGGCGTTAGATAGGCATCCGTACCGATCCGATCCGATCCGAATTATTAACCGTACACTTGCGGGATTGCAGGAGAGCATGCGATTTGCATGGCAAGTGAAGTGATTGATGATGGTTCGAGGTTTTGCTTGCATTGGCATGCCGATAGCATGAATAACGTTCGAATCCATCAAACAATCACCAAGCATTTTGAAAGCACGGGCTTTCTTCTTAGCCGATTCAGCCCAACGCGTTGGTGCGGTTAGTTAGTTTCAGTTGGGCTGATTGCCAAATTCTGATGGGCCGATCGAGTTGGACCCAATGAATAATTGGAAAGTAAGTTACTTTCGTCCCTCAACTTTTACCACCAAGTTTTGTTTGACATCCATTATCCCTCGATACCAGAAAATATTCACCTCTAAACTATACTCCCCTCCGTCCCTAAATATTTGGGGCCATTGACCTTTTAAAGAATGTTTGACCGTTCGTCTTATTCAAAAACTTTGTGAAATATATAAAACTATACGTATACATAATGTATATTTAAGAAAAGAATTAATAATTACTTTTTTTTTAATAAGATGAACGGTCAAACATGTTTAAAAGAGTCAGCGGCATCAGATATTTTGGACGGAGGAAGTATACAACCGGATAATTTAATTCATAGCAATATAGATGTCTGATTTAATACCACCATGTCCCGTCCGGTGAGTACCGCCTGCTGTGCCGTGCAATGGACACCGGCGGCTGCTGGGCGTACTACATCTCTCTACGCGGCCGGACCTCGCCGGCTGTGTCCGTGCAGGAGCAGCCGGTGATTTGGGCTAGGGACACCCAGGCTCATGGCGGAGCCTCTACTGGTTTCCAGGGCTCCCGGGGACAGACACTCCCGGGACGACAGATGCTGGCGTTCGACACGGTGCGCGAGACGTCCGGGAGCTGCACGGCCGCCCACGGGGGTAACCTCAACGTGCGCTGTGCGACATGGCCGCAAGCTTGCGTGACGAGCGCGCCGCACGCACAGGTCGGCGCGGCAGGGTGGTTACACCGTCACCTGTGGTCCTCGACGGTGGTGGACAATGGACATGGACGCGGCGGCATCGGGTGTGCCTGCAGCAACGGATGCTGATACACTGTAGGTTCGTGTGTGTAGAGGAGAGGGATGATGTGATGGTGGTGTGCGAGTCCGCCCATGACAAGAAACTTATACCCAACATGCTGCTGGGTGCTGGCCTTTACACTCCGCCGTGACAACAAGTTTTTGGAGCCCGCACTTGATCTTGGGGAATGCTCCTCTCACAGTTTCGTTCAAGGAAGCCTCGTCCAACATTGCCTTCTTCGACTTGCCCTGCTCTCCCGACTTGAATTTCATACCTTCGATCTCCCCCTCCACCACTTTCCCCTTTTTTTCACATATATACTCCTCTCCGTTTTAAAATGTTTGACACCGTTGACTTTTTAGTACGTGTTGACCATTCGTCTTATTCAAAAATTTAAGTAATTATTTATTCTTTCATATCTTTTGATTCATTGTTAAATCAAACTTTCATGTAACACATATAATTTTACATATTTTCAAATTTTTTTTATAAGACGAAGCGGTCAACATGTGCTAAAAAAGTCAACGGTGTTAAATATTTTGAAACGGAGGGAGTAATTATATATAAGCACATGCATGATGCAACACTGAAAATCGAATATTCGATCCAACTAGCTAGGACCTCCCCCAATTGATGATGAATGGAATGCCTGGATTAAGGGATGTGGGGCTCTGTTTTCCTCTGTTTCACAAGCTATATGAAAACTTAGAGGCATCCCTTTTATTTTTCTGAGATAATTTATGTGTCACAATACATCACGCCATGTACATTCACTAGATCTATAGGGCCTTTTTTTTTTTTTTTTTGCCAGGTCGGCCGAAGGGCCAACCAAGTTTCAACAAGGAGGGGGGGGGGGGGGGTATGTACAGATTTACAAGTTACAGGATTTGGAGAACTAGCCCAAAAGGATCAATTTACAGGGCTTTTGCCCAAGTCCGCTACGCAGGTTGAGAGATAAGAGTTACTACAGGAGAGCGGGAGGTTGCAGAGCTCTGCCTAGGAAGAACCTCTCCCTAGGCTGGACGGCTGGTTATGCCGTGCCCTGCTTCTCCATGAAATTTCTGCTTTCCTCTGGATCAGAACTTCTCCTCCGAATATCCTCAATTAGCTTGTTGTGCCATGCACATTTTGTGTTGAAGATCCTTGCAAATCTATACCTTCTGTAGGGTTGCATATAACTACATGTTCAATTATGAGCTTGATTCCCTGAGCCAGCGCTGAGAAAAACTCGGTGGACCGTTCTCCCAAAGCGCGTTTCTCCTGTAAAAGACTCTATAATTGTCGAAATAGCTGGAACAATAAGGAATTCTAATCATTTGTCAAAGGATTCCTTACCTTCTCTGAAATGTTCTGTTTCATTTTTCCAGTATCACTATGATGGGACTCGCAACCTCCTTTCGCTTCCTCACGACCTTGCTTCGGCCAACTCAATTGATGGCTGAATTGGATATCGCAACAAGGGAAAAAAGACACATGCAACAGTTGTGAATATCAGATAAATTCAGTGAACGCAGGGGAAATGCATGACACCAATATGTCACATTTGCACACATGACACATTCATGGCTAAGCATGCATGACTAAACACGTTCTCAACAACTAGATGAAAGTGGGGCGTGTTTAGTAGCTTGCTGCTGGTGTAGGTAAAGTTTTTAGAGTAGAAGACTTACGCCCTCTTGCATTTTGATGATGCAACAGCTCTTTGGAGGTTTGTTCTTCCTTGCCGGCAAAGCTGGGTCTTTCAAAATGTTAAATGTTCTTCTTGACCTCTCTTGCCGCTGAAGGACAGAGCTGTCTTCACGGCTTTGGATATATCTTGCAAATCTGAAAGAGAAAAGTGAATTTTAACAAATGTCTGGAACGAACTAATGAACAAAGTTACCAAGAAAAGCTAAACCGGCAACTTCCAATTTACCATTGCACAAGGAATTCAGGTACCTGCTTGATAACACGATCGATAAGCTTATCCAAAGTAAATAGTACGTAGGAGTTGGGCCCAAGAAATTTCAAGCAGTGCTGCCAAAGTTCCAAATTGTCAGTAGACCCATCAATCAGGCTGCAAGAGTTTCTCCTTGAAACTACACCATTCAATAAAATAAAAAGTTGTTGTAAAACACAGATATTCAATGGTGAATTTGAATAATTCTGCTTATAGATAATAGGTGAGAATCTTAGACGTTACTGTGGCATATGAATCATGGGTGCTTGCTCCTTCTGAAAGATTCTAGCTACTAGTAGTCTCTCGTACATAACCTGCCACATAAATTAAAAAATAAAATAAGATCATAATGCCAATAATTAGGTATAGAGGCCAATAGTTTGTCCAGAAGAAATATCATACTGCTGTCTATTAGATTGACAATCATGGTGATGCATATTGAGCAAGCCGTCTCTTTCATGTACAAAGTAAGAGCATACAATAAATATTTTTTTGAAAGTAAGAGCATACATATTTGTGTTGAACTGTGTAGCTTGCTGTCTTGCTCAGTGCTCACTGGCATATTTAAGTCGCCAATCCAAACAAAAATATGCAATAGGAACATACTGAAATCCTGGAGAAGCCGCAGAGCACAGCCAGAGTGCAACAAGATATTCCTCTGTTTGCATCACATGCTTTAGATGTTCTTCCGAAATATTTCTGACTTCCAACCTCATTGCTTGGAGTCTTCTTGATGATTCATTACTGCTCTTCAGACCACTCCCTGTCCATTAGTATTATGCATAGAATTATTGGTAAGGCAAACATCGAACACGCCCTGTATATTTTCTACATCTGGTATGAACTCACCCTCCTCAACCTCCGCGTCAAAACTGATCAAGTGCAGAAGTAGACTCGTTGGACTTGGCTCTTAGGACTTTCCACTTCCTGAACTGGAAATAAAAATCTGTAGCTTTTTCACTTACATTTATCTTTTCAAGTCACCCAAGTTACTTTTACTTGATAAAGATGAGAAAAGTAAGTGTTCATCAATTTTACATTTCATACAGAAAGCTATTTTTTGAAATCCAAAACACGAAATCATCATAATTCTAAGAGTAAAGTGTTTGTAATACTATATACCTTTGAAGAAAAAACAAACTCATTAGTAAGCACAGCAACAGGAATATTATTGAGAAAATCTCTGCTCATCCCACAATGTTCACAAAACGTTCTGCGAGAAACTGTATCCTTCAAGTCTGGCCATTGAAACTTCACAGAAGCAATGCCTTTACTAACTTGTCCAATTCATCATTGGCTTCATCTCAGTAGTACAACTTCTACTATATGCATAGTTAATGATAACGCTACGTCCTCATGAATGTGAATATCAGTATGAGATTTGATCTGACTGATTTGTTTGTCTTCTGCCAGCAAGCTGCAAGAGAGATACTGAAATGAGTAAGAACGAACTAATACAATGGTAAAATTTCCATGAATTATAACGCAGAACCTAGCTTCAGCAGTTACGTAATAGTAAAAGTACCTTTTGGGCTCATCTTTTCATGTCTAGTTTGTTTGAAGGAGGGACTACAATTGATCAAGTGATCTGTAGTAATTTATTGCAACAGTATCTGAGCACATTTTATTCAAGGATAATCGTGCCTCGGAGAAATCTCCTATCTTCTGATTTAGACGAGAAAGTATAACAGCTAGAGCAGAACTGGTGTTATCAGATTCTGACAAAGCATCAAGCATGTCCAATGCCAGAATCATCATATAGCTGTTCAATGCACCTCTTATGTAGAGTGCACATGTAAAAACAAGGAAAAAATGTAGCTGCACATGTTAAAAAAACAAGGAAAAAATGGTAAACACTCAGCTAACCACTCGAAAAGTTTTGGCTCCTAAAATTTACATAGTACAGTATACTTACGAGTTAGGTGTTCTTGAATTTCACATTGCTGCCAAACCGATATTGAAGATCCTCAATAAAGTCAGCAGTTGCTCTAAACCTCTGCAATAGCATGTCACTCTCAACCTAAAAAGTAGTACACAACATATATATGATTATCACTGACCAGGCAAATTTTTGCTGATAGCTGAAAAGAATGAAAACAGTGCTGAAGCATCTGAAAAACTAACATCTGTGTACTTACAAGTCATCTTCAACTCTTAAACATGTTTTCTTCATATTGATTTTTAGTTCTGAACTTATAGCAATCCTCACGTCCAGATGTAACAGAAACCAAAGATCATTTAAAATAGACCTTCCAAGTTCAGTTTGGTAGCTTGACTGGAGAGTCACACACTGAGATCAAGAAAGAGAATGTTAGAAACAGATGCCAATGATTTACATGGAAAAACTTATGCGTTTGTAGGAATTTACATTCTTTTGGTAGCAGGCAATAGCTAGGAGTGCAATGCTTGCAATTACTAGGATCCACTTTTAGGAGGTAATTCGTTTCTTCGTGAGGTACTCCACTGAAGCAAAAGTTCGCCTTGTGTTCCTCATCATCTTCTGCATGAGGTGATTTGTCATCACCTATCATAAATGATTAAACATAACTTAACACAAGGGTTCAATTAAATATATACAAAATACAAAAACAAGTAAGTGGCTAGCCACACAAAAATGATACTGCATTTGTCTGTGTTACATTGTATCATGTGCACATCAATAGAAAGAAACTAGATAATATAAAAACCAAAACACACCTAACTGTTGGAAAACAGTTGTACTCAGAAGTCGGAACATCATGTTCGTACACATTTGATTGAATGGTTCACAAATAGCGGTCCTCATAGTTTCTTTTAGGATAATTTAGGAAGCACGAAAGGATTTAAGAACCAAGATATATTCAACTTTTAACCTTTTCATTTAAAAAATTCTAAGGTGCATTCCTCCTAGAGGCTGTGAATTATAATTTATGATCTAGTAAATTTTAAAGTAATAGAAAAAGGAGCCTCCACGTTCGCTCTCACGGCTTAGAAATTATCATATTAATTGAGAAAAAGAAAACAGAGTCCATATAGAAATACAATTCAGAGATAGCTGAAATTTCGGAATTAAAAAATTAAAGAATATTGGAAGAGAAGACTACAGTCCATCGCCGGTATACAATTTGAACTAATAAAAATTCGGAATTAAAAGAAGTAAATTAAAATTAGGTTTAGAGTCATATAGAAATACAATTTAGAAATAACTAAAAGTCGGAATTAAAAAAAAAGAATATTGAAAGAAGAGTATATGGTCCATATAAGAAATATAATTTAGAAATAAATACAATTAAGAAATAACTGGAATGAAGAATTAAAAAATAAGAACTATTGATAAGATTATAGAGTCCATATATGAATTTATAATTATCTAAACTCGAATTAAGTAATATATAATAAACATTAAAAGTAGAGTTTAAAAGGTCCATATAGAAAATACAATTTCCAGAAAAACTAAAATTCATAATTAAAAAATATGGGAAGAAGAGTCTAGAGTCCATAATAAGGAATATCAATTTAGAATGCAACTGAAATCGAAATTAAAAAATAAATAATATTAAAAGATGAGTTTAGAGGACCACTTAGAAAAACAATTAGAAATTAATGAAATTCAGAATTAAAAAAAAATAAAAAATTTTTTAATTAAATGTGGAAGAAGAGCCTAGTCTAATATATATACTCGCTTCCGTTTCACAAGTAATCATTCTAGATTCCACATTCATATTGAATGTTACGATCTAGATAGATACTATATGATCTAGATCATACATCAATCTGAATTGGGAATGCTAGAATGACTTACATCTGTGAAACGGAGGAAGTAATTTACAATAATGAAAAATCGGCAATAATAAAAATAAGGAATACATATTTGATTAACCGTGCCAACCACAAGCCAGCATGGGCAACGGCTTTATCTTTTGTATAGCATGGTTCATTGCGGAGCACCAGACTGAGAAGTGGCGGAGATAAGCCCACGGGGTTCGCTGGGGAGTCCATGCCTTGTTTTATAAGGGGGTGATTATGATCCAGGAACGGTGCACTGCTTTGAGTTGAGTTATGCGAGGGGTCTTGTCACAATCACTCGCCATGGTGACGTGTCTGTGCGGACACGGTGACATGACGGTGGGTTGTGTCTTATGGGTACAGTGGTACACCTCTGGCCAGAGTAAAACTATTCAAATAGCCGTGCCCGCGGTTATGGGCGAGTCTAACAATGTCTTTCGTGATTAGTCTCACACTTCACCATAATAAATGATGCTATAACTGGTAATAATTTGATTAGTTCCTGGTTTGGAATGGTACATTCCTGGTTTGGAGATAGATCTGTACAGCCGGGTATGGTTGTTCAGGATGGTTGGGCCTGTGCAGTATGGGTATGCTATTCAGTGTTGATTAATATTGATGACTAATTACTCTATTGTTTTACAATTCTCAAATGTTTGCTAAATGCTGCTTTTGCAAATGAGCCTATATTATGCCATCCTTTGGTATCCTTGTGCACTTGCATATTTGCTATGTGGCTTGCTGAGTATGTCATATGCTCACCTTGCAATAATCAATCAAACATCAGTTGAAGACAAGTTGGGAAGGAGAAGACGTTTGGCTTATACCCCAGTTGAGCTGCCTGTGGGAGTGGAGCCGGAGCTTCACTAGACCGTAATTCCGCTGCTATTTTCTCTTTCATTTGTAAGTATGTAACGTTGTATTATTGATGAATCTGTATATTAAATTGTCAGTTTGTGTACCTCGGCTGATTCCTGGACGAGGATTTTATGCACAAATTAGTTCGGAAATTACTAGTGAATTTCTGGGTGTGACAGTCACGCGGTAAAGTTCTCAGCACTCCTCCTTTGTTGGAATGCATGCCAAATTGGCCTCCTGTCAAATCCTTTGAAATCTTACACTCGCAGATCGCCACCATTTAGTTCACTGCTAGTAATGTGCTCCCTATGTCCCACGAAAAAACAACTAATATTGGATGAGACTCTCGCTCAGATTCATTGTATTAGAAAACATCACATTCAATACTAGATTGGTTTTTTGGACGGAGGGAGTACGTGTTATTAGAACAATATTTCATATATTTATATGTTATATTCATATTAAAACAACTCTAAAATTTTATTTCTAGTATTTATATGTTGTATTTGGATTTTATACTAACGTTAATTTGATATACAACTCTAAAATTCAATTAGAAAGACAATTAAAAAGACAACTCTAAATTTCTAATAAATCGATTTTCAAGCTTAAAATAATTAAAAATTAATTAATCATATGCTTATTGCTCGCTCCAATTGTTGCCGCTTAATAGCTATGTCATTCAAGCTGCATGAACAAATACAACCTTAGATTTTATACACCTATATATTTCATATAACTCTTAACATTTATTTTTTAGATATAACTATATTTTGTATATAACTATATCGATCAGCCTATATCATATATTTTGGACCCACTATGATTTAGCAGATAAGATGTTTTTTCTTTCAATTAATGTAAAAATTTCTAGCATCCATAGGGAATATAGTAGCTTCCTACTAAACTATCTTAATCTTTACATATTATAAATTCGACACGACTGTCCTCGATATAAAATAGCATGACTTCCGTGTCCACTGTACAATGAAACATCACAAGTAAAAAATTACTCCCTCTGTTTCACAATGTAAGTCATTTTAGCATTTTCCAAATTCATATTGATGCTAATGAATTTAGATAGATATATAATATAAATGTGGGAAATGCTAGAATAACTTACATTGTGAAACGGAGAAAGTACTCCTCACTTTCACTTGCACCAAAGACAAGCAGACAAAAACACTTTCACTGCTCATGCATACAGGGGTGACTAGTCGAGCTGTGAAAACCACTTTCACTGCACCGTGTCCAACTCAGTCTGTCTCGGTGAGTGTCCTATATAGCCTGCTGTTGCTCTGTCTAAGCTAGTGATAGACTGATAGCAGCAAAGGGCAATATGGGATTTTATTATGTTACAGTATATGTCAGTGCGTGTCATGTTCAGGTGTAAACCATACCTACTCTCGTGCTAACAACTATGGCCGCTCCCTTCACATAACAATGCACGCACGAATCTCAGCACGGTCGGACGGCAGAGATTATAGGTACATATGTACTCGAGCTCAAATCTGTATTTTCCCATATATATATATATATATATATCGACTTAACTGACCTTGTAATCTCAGCACGCCGTCTGGCCTCTTCAGCCATTTGGTTGAGCTCCGTTGATGCAGCTTTCTCCCGGCTTGCAGCAGACTGCAGCCCGTGTAGTGTGCGCTGCTCGTGTGCCCAAGCAACCACGCGAGCTTCCCTTCCGAAATCTTTCCGGTTTGTAAAAGCTACCTGAAAATGATGGGCAACTCAAGCTTCATGCTGCAGCCTGCAGCACAGAGAGGTACTAGTACTAAGTATATGCACTAACCTTGTTATCAATGACAAGGTTCCAGGCTTTCCCACTAAGGCCATATCGCACGGCGAATTTCATTGGGTCTAGCAAAAGGTAGACAACAATGTTGTACACCCAAATAGCCCCTGCCCAGCGCCAACCGATACCTCTGATGCTAGCAACCTCCCAGGTGACAATGGCAGCTAACACAGTGGCAATCTGCATTAGAAAAATGAAGCACCCTCATTTGTTATACAAACAATTTACACTAACTGCAAAAATTACATTCCAAATAGACTTCTCATAAATCGCGACGCGGAGCGGGTTGGCGGCAGCGTCGGCCTCGACGTCCTTGGCGACGTGGCGGATGTCGTAGGCCCGGAGCGGTGGGGTGGCCTGGGCGGCGGCGGCTGCCTCAGAGGAGACCTACATGACAGGGTCGACCTTGAGGACGGCCTCGACGGCGGCCTAGCACTAGCGGTGGTGGCTATGGCGACCGTGGTCGTGGCTGCGATGGGAGGAGGCACGGCGGTCTCAGAAGGCTAGCCGGGGGCGTGGAAGACGGTCACATCTGGTCGGCGCAGTAACTATTGGAGGAGGGGTCAGAGGCCGGATTGGCATAGAGAGGCGCAGCCGATGGTAGCGGAGGCCGGCACGGCGTGAGAGGTGCCGCCGACAGAGATGGAGGCCGGCTTGGCGCGAGAGGCGCGGCCGATGGAGGGAGGCCAGATTGGCGCGAGAGGCGCATCCGGTGGAGGAGGCTGGCTTGGCGCGAGAGGCACGGCCAACAGTGGAGGAGGCGACCTCGGTGTGTGGAGGAGCTGCCGGTAGGTGTGACGCGGTCTTCAACGCACGAAGGCTGGCCGGCGGGGGACGCCGGTGCAGGGGTCCCACATGTCGGCAGAGCTGGAGTGGTGGTGGAGCATTGGGGCGTCAGCTGTGGATTCGCAGGTGGTGAGCGGCGGGTGAAAACCCAGCCTGGCCTTGTGCCGGGCGAAAGCCCAGTCTTGGCTCCTTTGAGCCCCGATGGACGGCGGCGGCGGTTTTTCCGTCGCTTCTCTTCTTGAAGACGTCGTTTTGGCATCCCCTAGGGGGCGATCCCGTCTGTGTTCTTTTGTTGGTCTAGCGGCGGTCGGTCACGCTTAGCGGCGGTCGGTCCGGTGCTAGCCTTCTCCTGGGTTGTGTGTTGGCGCTGTTGGTGTGTGGGTGGTGGTATTTTTTTCTTTTTCCTGGTTACGACCCTCCAGGGTTGTAATCTTGTAATTTTTTCCTGCTCTACCAATAGAACTTCGCACCGTCTCGTGCGAGTCGTTAAAAAAAAAACAATACATCACGCCATGTACATTCACTAGATCTATAGGGCCTTTTTTTTCTTTTGCCAGGTCGGCCGAAGGGGCCAACCAAGTTTCAACAAGGAGGGGGGAGGGGGGGTATGTACAGATTTACAAGTTACAGGATTTGGAGAACTAGCCCAAAAGGATCAATTTACAGGGCTTTGCCCAAGTCCGCTACGCAGGTTGAGAAGATAGAGTTACTACAGGAGAGCGGGAGGTTGCAGAGCTCTGCCTAGGAAGAACCTCTCCCTAGGGCTGGACGGCTGGTTATGCCGTGCCCTGCTTCTCCATGAAAATTTCTGCTTCCCTCCGGATCAGAACTTCCTCCCCAATATCCTCAAATAGCTGTTGTGCCATGCACATTTTGTGTTGAAAGATCCTTGCAAATCTATAGCCTTCTGTAGGGTTGCATATAACTACATGTTCAATTATGAGCTTGATTCCCTGAGCCAGGCTGAGAAAAACTCGGTGGACCGTTCTCCAAAGCGCGTTTTCTCCTGTAAAAGACATCTATAATGTCGAAATAGCTGGAACCAAAATAAGGAATTCTAATCATTCTGTCAAAGGATCCTTACCTTCTCTGAAAATGGTTCTGTTTCATTTTTCCAGTATCACTATGATGGGACTCGCAACCTCCTTTCGCTTCCTCACGACCTTGCTTCGGCAACTCAATTGATGGCTGAATTGGATATCGCAACAAGGGAAAAAAGACACATGCAACAGTTGTGAATATCAGATAAATTCAGTGAAACGCAGGGGAAATGCATGACACCAATATTTCACATTTGCACACATGACACATCTCATGGCTAAGCATGCATGACTAAACACGTTCTCAACAACTAGATGAAAGTGGGCGTGTTTAGTAGCTTGCTGCTGGTAGTAGGTAAAGTTTTTAGAGTAGAAGACTTACGCCTCTTGCATTTTGATGATGCAACAGCTCTTTGGACGAGTTTATTCTTCTTGCCGGCAAAGCTGGGTCTTTCAAAATGTTAAATGTTCTTCTTGACCTCTCTTGCCGCTGAAGGACAGAGCTGTCTTCACGGCTTGGATATATCTTGCAAATCTGAAAGAAGAAAAGTGAATTTTAAACAAATGTCTGGAACGAACTAATGAACAAAGTTACCAAGAAAAGCTAAACCGCACTTCCAATTTACCATTGCACAAAGGAATTCAGGTACCTGCTTGATAACACGATCGATAAGCTTATCCAAAGTAAATAGTACGTAGGAGTTGGGCCCAAGAAATTTCAAGCAGTGCTGCTCAAAGTTCCAATTGTCAGTAGACCCATCAATCAGGCTGCAGAGTTTCTCCTTGAAACTACACCATTCAATAAAATAAAAAGTTGTTGTTAAAACACAGATATTCAATGGTGAAATTTGAATAATTCTGCTTATAGATAATAGGTGAGAATCTTAGACGTTACTGTGCATATGAATCATGGGTGCTTGCTCCTTCTGAAAGATTCTTAGCTACTAGTAGTCTCTCGTACATAACCTGCCACATAAATTAAAAATAAAATAAGATCATAATGCCAATAATTAGGTATAGAGGCCAATAGTTTGTCCAGAAGAAATATCATACTGCTGTCTATTAGATTAACAATCATGGTGATGCATATTGAGCAAGCCGTCTCTTTCATGTATAACAAAGTAAGAGCATACATAAATATTTTTTTGAAAGTAAGAGCATACATATTTGTGTTGAACTGTGTAGCTTGCTGTCTTGCTCAGTGCTCACTGGCATATTAAAAGTCGCCAATCCAAACAAAAATATGTAATAGGAACATACTGAAATACCTGGAGAAGCCGGCAGAGCACAGCCAGAGTGCAACAAGATATTCCTCTGTTTGCATCACATGCTTTAGATGTTCTTCCGAAATATTCTGAACTTCCAACCTCATTGTTGGAGTCATCTCTTGATGATTCATACTGCTCTTCAGATCCACTCCAATGTCCATAGGTACTATGCATAGAATTATTGGTAGGCAAACATCGAACACGCAACTGTATATTTTCTACATCTGGTATGAACTCACCCTCCTCAACCTCCGCGTCAAAATGATCAAGCGAAGAAGTAGACTCATTGGACTTGGCTCTTAGACTTTCCACTTCCTGAATGGAAAATAAAAATCATGTAGCTTTACTTACATTTATCTTTCAAGTCACCCAAGTTACTTTTACTTGATAAAGATGAGAAAGTAAGTGTTCATCAATTAACTTTCATAACAGAAGCTATTTATGCAAATCCAAAACACGAAATCATCATAATTCTAAGAGTAAAGTGTTGTAAGTACATATACCTTTGAAGAAAAAACAAACTCATTAGTAAGCACAGCAACAGGAATATTATTGAGAAAATCTCTGCTCATCCCACAATGTTCACAAACGTTTCTGCGAGAAACTGTATCCTTCAAGTCTGGCCATTGAAACTTCACAGAAGCAAATGCCTTTACTAACTTTGTCCAATTCATCATTGGCTTATCTTCAGTAGTACAACTTCTACTATATGCATAGTTAATGATAACGCCTACGTCCTCATGAATGTGAATATCAGTATGAGATTTGATCTGACTGATTTTTTTGTCTTCTGCCAGCAAAGCTGCAAGAGAGATACTGAAATGAGTAAGAACGAACTAATACAATGGTAAAATTTCCATGAATTATAACGCAGAACCTAGCTTCAGCAGTACGTAATAGTAAAAGTACCTTTTGGGCTCATCCTTTTCATGTCTAGTTGTTTGAAGGAGGGACTACAATGATCAAGTGATCTGTAGTAATTATTGGCAACAGTATCTGAGCACATTTTATTCAAGGATAATCGTGCCTCGGAGAAATCTCCTATCTTCTGATTTAGACGAGAAAGTATAACAGCTAGAGCAGAACTGGTGTTATCAGATTCTGACAAAGCATCAAGCATGTCAATGCCAGAATCATCATATAGCTGTTCAATGCACCTCTTATGTAGAGCTGCACATGTAAAAACAAGGAAAAAAATGTAACACTCAGCTAACCACTCGAAAAGTTTTGGCTCCGAAAAATTTACATAGTACAGTATACTTACGAGTTAGGTGTTCTTGAATTTTCACATTGCTGCCAAACCGATATTGAAGATCCTCAATAAAGTCAGCAGTTGCTCTAAACCTCTGCAATAGCATGTCACTCTCAAACCTAAAAAGTAGTACACAACATTCATTGATTATCACTGACCAGGCAAATTTTTGCTGATAGCTGAAAGAATGAAAACAGTGCTGAAGCATCTGAAAAACTAACATCTGTGTACTTACAAGTCATCTTCACACTTAAACATGTTTTCTTCATATTGATTTTTAGTTCTGAACTTATAGCAATCCTCACGTCCAGATGTAACAGAAACCAAAGAATCATTTAAAATAGACCTTCCAAGTTCAGTTTGGTAGCTTGACTGGAGAGTCACACACTGAGATCAAGAAAGAGAATGTTAGAAACAGATGCCAATGATTTACATGGAAAACTTATGCGTTTGTAGGAATTTACATTCTTTGGTAGCAGGCAATAGCTAGGAGTGCAATGCTTGCAATTACTAGGATCCACTTTTAGGGGTAATTCGTTTTCTCGTGAGGTACTCCACTGAAGCAAAGGTTCAGCCTTGTGTTCCTCATCATCTTCTGCATGAGGTGATTTGTCATCACCTATCATAAATGATTAAACATAACTTCAACACAAGGGGTTCAATTAAATATATACAAAATACAAAAACAAGTAAGTGGCTAGCCACACAAAATGATACTGCATTTGTCTGTTGTTACATTGTATCATGTGCACATCAATAGAAAGAAACTAGATAATATAAAAACCAACACACCTAACTGTTGGAAAACAGCTGTACTCAGAAGTCGGAACATCATGTTGTAAAACATTTGAATTGAATGGTTCACAATAGCGGTCCTCATAGTTTCTTTTTAGGATAATTTAGGAAGCACGAAAGGATTTAAGAACCAATATATTCAACTTTTAACCTTTTCATTTAAAAAATTCTAAGGTGCATTCCTCCTAGAGACTGTAAATTATAATTTATTATCTAGTAACTTATTAAAGTAATAGAAAAAGGAGCCTTCACGTTCGCTCTCACGGCCTAGAAATTATCATATTAATCGGAGAAAAAGAAAAACAGAGTCCATATAGAAATACAATTCAGAGATAGCTGAAATTCGGAATTAAAAAATAAAGAATATTGGAAGAGAAGACTACAGTCCATGCCGGTATACAATTTAGAACTAATAAAAATTCGGAATTAAAAAAGAAGTAAATTAAAATTAGGTTGGAGTCCATATAGAAATACAATTTAGAAATAACTAAAAGTCGGAATTAAAAAAAGAATATTGAAAGAAGAGTATATAGTCCATATAGAAATATAATTTAGAAATAAATACAATTAAGAAATAACTGAAATGAAGAATTAAAAAATAAAGAATATTAGAATAAGATTATAGAGTCCATATATGAATTTATAATTAACTAAAACTCGGAATAATAATAATAATAAAATTAAAAGTAGAGTTTAAAGTCCATATAGAAATACAATTTACAAAAAAACTAAAATTCATAATTAAAAAATATGGGAAGAAGAGTCTAGAGTCCATATAGGAATACAATTTAGAAGCAACTGAAATTCGAAATTAAAAAATAAAGAATATTAAAAGATGAGTTTAGAGTACACATAGAAATACAATTAGAAATAATGAAATTCAGAATTAAAAATAAATAATATTGAAAGAAGAGCCTAGAGTCTATATATATACTCCTTCCGTTTCACAATGTAAGTCATTCTAGCATTTATCATATTCATATTGATGTTAACGAATCTAGATAGATATATATGTCTAGATTCAGTAACATCAATATGAATGTGGGAAATGCTAGAATGACTTACATTGTGAAACGGAGGAAGTACAATTTACAAACAATGAAAATTCGGAATTAAAAAATAAGGAATAATATTGGAAGACGAATCTAGAGTCTATATGGGAATACAATTTAGAAATAACTAAAATTTGATATTAAAAATAATTAATAACTATCACGTATATACAATACAATATGAATGTACTGTTACACATTGGTAGTTTGGTTAGTACAAAATTTAAAGTTATGTTATTATATGAGAATATTTTTAATAATAAATTGAGAATATATTTATACTATTATATGAGAGAAAATACAATGATGCTAGCTGCGTAATCTGTGCGGGCCACCATGTTGGTTTCATATATGAAAATAAGCTCTGGCAAATGTAGCACTCAATTGCTGAGAAATTTGATAGTGACACTCCACGATGTGGGCTTCGATTATTTGACACCCTGGCACACTTCTATTCCCTCAAATGGTCACACATGTCATCTCACAAGAGTCAATTAAAGCAAATTGGCGACGAAGAAAGTGTCAAATTATCAAATTTCTCTCAATTGCTAGGGCATACTTCGAAATAACATCTGATACCATGAAATAGGTGAATGCAAAGATGCGCAAATCATTTGTGCATTCTCTAGCAAAAAGGAAAACAGTTGGGCATGTATGACTGTTATTAAGAAAGGGTTCATTATTTGTGTCTAACTTCATTATTTCCTGAGAAGGATGTTAAAGCAAAGTACCTAGGGCTCGCCTGTATTTGGAGAATAAACAAATTAAGAGAAAACTTTCACACACCTTCCTTTCTAGGATTTTCAATCAGGCCAGTGGTTCTCTTAGTTTGTTTATGCCTCAAACTATAACCTCTGCCTTCATGGTTTTGGTTTTGGTCCTGAGTATACTTCAATGGAGTCGCTTGGTTTCTTCCATTGGTTGCTTTTACTCGGAGACCATCCAATTTATTCATAGCATCTAGAGTAAAACTCACAAACGTCTGCAAAGGAAATTTGATAAACTTATGATGGCACATGCGCTCATAATAGAAAATTTTACTGAAAGCAGTGAGCTAGTGATACTGAGTTCAATAAATTATTTATAAAATAATTGTTCACCAACATGTTATAAGATATACGAGGGATGATCATTAGCAGTTAGGCCTTAGCATATGTTATGCGAAGCATGTAATGTATACCTCGCTGACTCGACTACTCTTTGGACTTGTGCAAGATTTCTCATTTGGCAGATGAGCCCTTAGGTGGCGAGGCACAAAAATTTTGAACTCTTCTAGGAACTCGGGATAGTTACCTATGATTCTCTCAACCTGCAAGTAAATCATTGTGAAATCAGGGCCTTTGCAATTATTTTGTCAAGCCATTATTGAAGAATGAACACCTTTTCGAGAACTTCGCTGGTCTTGATTTCGTTCTTATAATATTTAGCAAGAACGTTCAGCAAAGCATGGAAATCTTCGCGGCTGATATCAGGACACGCCTGCAGGTATAAGGTCAAGTTAACAACAATTGGTACCAAACGAGCACCCACACCACACAAGGAGGGAGCAAGCAAAGCGGGTTTCTTTGGGCACCTTCACTCTCTCAACGAAATTGTGTGCATTGCTACGCATCTTTTCTCTGCAAGGGCTATATCCTTGGATGAAGCGCTCGAAGACCTGTATGGCTTCAGGCTGGCCGTCCAATATCTCGAGAATAATTTCTTTGCATTTTTCAGTCGACATGTTCCTGAATTCAGAATCAGAATTCTTTAACATCATCAGTCATCAAAACTCACGCCGAGTAGATGAGAGGAGTAGATGAGAGGATATAGTGATTGATACCTCTGCCTCCTTATCTTGATCATAGATCGGACGAAATGGCTGTATACGTCGTCAGGAAGCTCTGCCTTGACAAGTACCAAAAATTCCATCGTCTCGACTCTGTAGGGATCCCTCTCCGTCCTCGCCCTTTTGGACGGAACGCCATCGCCAGGATCACCGGGAGAAGAATCCATTCTATTTCTCCTAACTAATTATTTAGGCGAACACCTGCACAAGAGCAGACAGATGCAACAAATCAGCAAAGACCTGCACGAGAACAGACGAATCTACAGTGATGGCCTCGTCTAGGCAACCAAAATCTACCGCCGCTCCGGTTATCCCTTCGCAAAAAAACAGAAAAAAGAATTCGATTCAACCAAGTCATCGATCCGCCGTAAGGGCTGACGAATCCGAGGCGATTAGGCGGAGTACTCTCGTGATCTCGGCGCCTTGATTCGCGCGCGCGCGTGGAGGGAGATACGTGTAGAGCGGAGTACTGACCCCAAGTATGCCGGAGGCGGCGGAGGCCTGGAGGAAGGAGGCGAGCGACGAGGGCACCGAGACTCCACACCTTCCGGAACCTTCTAGAACCCCCGCGGCGCGGGCGAGGGAAAGAAGAGAGAGAGAGCGCGAGGGAAGAGATGAAGAGAAGAGAAGACGCAGAGTATTTAAGTGGGCTGGATTGGATTGGAAACCGAGACGTTTCCTTCCGGTTTCTATCCTCTTGTTGGGCCTTGCGCTCAATGCTAGGCGGCCCAGTTAAACTACACGCATGACAGCCCATCACAGTTTGGACATCCAGATGGGCCAAATTGGAATATAGCGATCCATTCGGCCCATCATATTGTAAGGCCCATCAGATGTATACTGAACAGAAGGGAAAGCCCACGACGCACCGGTACTGAGCACCGCAGCCACGGCGCCGCCGGCTGCTCGCCGGCGAAGGGAGCAGCCACGGCGCCGCCCACCACCGCCTCGAAGGCCACCGACTGCACTCTTCGAGGTCTTGTGTCTCCTCGGCCGACGAGTGGCTAGCGTTCTCATGGCGGCCTCTCTCTCACAGACACCCATTCTCGCTGCTTCGTCGGGCTGTGGTCAGGTAATCTCCTTCCCTCCCGGGTCCGGGTAGTCGGCCTCTTCTAGTTTCAAGAGATGCTTGTTTTGATTGGGGATCTATGGCGCTCTTGACTTGATCCCTGCGTACTTGTGCTGTGCGGCAGTGGCAATGTCGGATTTGGCCATTTGGGGATTTTCAGGGTTCGGCTATCGTGCCGGCAATTGGGAGGGGGATTAACTTGATGTTTTATCAATTGATCTTCTGAATAGTGATTGATTTGCTAATACTATTAATAGCGGAGATAACACTAGTTAAATTCTATAGAAACGTGTCAGGTTCTGTGCAATCTTATGAATGAATCCTTCATGCCTCGTCAATTTATCTCTTGTTAATTAATTGTAATATGGTAGCTTCTGAGTAACACTATCATATTCAAATCACTGTTGACATCATAGTAGAATCGAAACCTAAAAGGATTAATGATGTTGCAGAAATTAAGAGTTAGCTGTAACTGCAGCTATTCTTATATGTTTTTAACATGGCTGTATTGATTATGTATCATCGAAATGTTTTCGTACCCTTTCATGTCATGTCCCTGCTATATATTTAGCATTCGTTAGCAACTATATGTGGCCAATCATGCCGATGAAATCCGCAAATGCGCTGAGAAACCTACAACCATCAACTAGCGCAAAAAAGGGCATCATGCCATTGTGCATTCTTACTGCTCCACCATCATTTAGTCAAAAAAACTGCTCCACCATCATGTCACTCAACTAGCACAATCACCTTTTTCTACTATGTACTTTCATTGGACTCTTCTTCACAGGACAAACCTGCATGTTTAAATTCACATGGGATGCATGTGTAGAAAGGACCAAATGTTGTATTGTAGCGGGGCTTTTTTTCTGTATAGTACAAGTTTTGTTTTCAATCTTCTTATACATATTACAAGTTACTCAATTTGCATTGGCATGCAAGTTTAGAGTTACATAGTTGAAGCGTTGTCATCAGGATTTTGGTTACTGCAGAAGTTCAGAGGACTTTATATGTCAATATGTTTTGGTTGCTACAGAAGTTCAGAGGACTTTACATGCCCAATGTACAAGTTGCCGATGTGTCTAATTTGACAGCAGGAATTACGGTCTACAAGAAAGATTAGGTGAACTGTATGCTGGATGCTTATGTGTTTAACAAGTCCTTCAAGGTACAGAGTACATCAATTGAACCTTTGGTTTAACCTTCTAAGTATGATAAGGAGTGCTAACAATTATGGATCAGAACATTTTTGAATGATACCAGCGATTTCTAGAAGTAATAACTGCTTTGTGGAGCCATTTAGTGTACCTGTCTGTTCTGTGTTTTATTAATACTACATCAGTTTTCGCTGTGTTGTTGTTTATCCAACATTTCAAAGATGCATGCGATCTGTAGAAACACTTTGGTTTCACCTTTCCTTTTGGAAAAATAGTAGTCCTGTCGCTTGACTTAATCCCCACTGAGGTGTTATAAGGTTGATTGTGGACCTGTAGTCAAACTTCAAAGGTTACCTGAGAAAAACAGAAGTTGTCTTTTACTGAAAAAAAGTACATAATATAAATGTCACTTGATTTCTCCTAATCTTAAGAAATTTAAGGTCAGCGAGTCCTTTTAGAAGGTGATTGGTGACACCTTCTCCACATATATAACAATCAGCTGTTTCCTGTCTTCCTGAGCTATGATAAACATTTCTCATTGCAGTGATAGGAACTATAAATTGAATATGTAATAAATAACATATCGTTGCGCATATTACATCTAAAAAAAATGCTCTCTGGTTGTCATTCATGGTCAAAACTGTAACAATTTTCGCAATGTTTTTATATGCCTCATTTACATGAGGAAGTGCTTGATCACGATTAGTTTCTATAATCCTATCTTCCCTGATCAATTGGGTTATGATGAATTTTACACCATTGACTGCTCATATTTATTTATCTTCTGATTTCCATTCTTGTTTTCAGCCTTGGTCTCTCCGGCTTCATTCCTCTTCGCCTTCAGAAACTCAGCAAGAACCTGAAGCGCGACATCGACATCATCATTCCTCATTAGGACCTCTGCAACCTCCGCAGGCGTTGTCAGCACCTCCTCTATCAGCTGCTCGATTTCTGGGTACATGGCATGGTTTTCGACATTGTGGTAGTTGCTAGCCAGAACTCGGAAAGCCTCTCGAGTGCAATACCCCATGTGGATGTGCATGTCCATCCTGCCAGGGCGCAGCATTGCTGGGTCAAGCCGCTCTCTGTAGTTTGTTGTGAAGACGATGATCCTCTCCTCGCCGCTGGTTGACCACAGACCGTCGACAAAGTTGAGCAGTCCAGATAGTGTCACCTGTTAGAACAAAAATACCCAAATTGGCATCATCATTGGTAAAGGTTTATTTAAGGAAGTTATCAAATCAAGAAGTGGCTGGGATTGGGATTGTCAATCATACTACTATATATTCATGATGAGACAATGATTGGTCATAGTAATAACTAACCTTGTCTTCGTTTTCTTCTCCTGAATAGGTGGACTTGGCACGCTTGATCTCTCCTTCCTCCCGTTGCTGCAGGTCGATGGTGCAGTCAATGTCTTCAACGACGAGGATGGATCGATTGCTCATCCCGACGAGCAGCCTCCGGAGGTCTGAGTTGGACTTGACCTCGGTGAGCTCAAGGTCGTAGATGTCAAACCACCATGGCCGTCCCGGCCACGGCCGCCGCCGTCGCCATGTACTTCTCGTAGTCGCCGGACCACGACATGGCTGACTGTGCCGTGGATGGACAGACCGACCACCTAGTAGCTATTGGGGGAGGAGCTCTTCTTCTTCGTGGTCGTGGGCGCTAGGCGACGCAGCTAGGCGGGACCGCGGCTGATCGGAGGGGCGTGAAGTTTACTTGAATCTAGGGCACCGTTTTTGGGTTTGTGTGCCGATCTGTCACGTATTTCTTCTACACGGAGTATTTGTTTTTCTTCGTGGACACGAAAAAAATAGTACTAGTGTATTTGGGTGCAGAAGGAAGATCTGGATCCCAAGGGTCAAGTTTGTAGACGTGCCGTATTGTGGTCACGTGTAGAAACAGAACCTGTATTCGAACTTGGAGATACCAACGACTTCTGCTGATAGACCACGGCCCATTGGGCAGAAGAGGCTCGGCGTGAAACCTTTACAGGCCGAAGCCCATTGCTGCTGATATTTCGGGCCTGTTCACTTTGATGCCAAAAAAAACCTTACCAAGGGCCTGTTCACTTTGATGCCATTTTCAACATTACCAAATTTTTGGCAACTTGCCAAAATTTTGGTAGGATTTCTTATATAGTTACCAAAATTTGTCAGCAAACTAAATGTAGCTACTTTTTTGGTAACTTTACCAAAATTTGGTAATGTTGAAAATGGCATCAAAGTGAACATGCCCCAAATCTTGTCATTGCCAAAATTTTAGTATAGTCAACTTGCCAAAATTTTGGCAGGATTTCTTATATAGTTACCAAAATTTGTCAGCAAACTAAATGTAGCTACTTTTTTGGTAACTTTACCAAAATTTGGTAATGTTGAAAATGGCATCAAAGTGAACATGCCCCAAATCTTGTCATTGCCAAAATTTTAGTATAGTCAACTTGCCAAAATTTTGGCAGGATTTCTTATATAGTTACCAAAATTTGTCAGCAAACTAAATGTAGCTACTTTTTTGGTAACTTTACCAAAATTTGGTAATGTTGAAAATGGCATCAAAGTGAACATGCCCCAAATCTTGTCATTGCCAAAATTTTAGTATAGTCAACTTGCCAAAATTTTGGCAGGATTTCTTATATAGTTACCAAAATTTGGTAGCAAACTAAATATAGCTACTTTTTTAGCAACTTTACCAAAATTTGGTAAGGTTGAAAATGGCATCAAAGTGAATAGGCCCGAATTATGGCCCAACACCGTCCAAATGCACTGCACAGCCACTGTCCTCTTCTTCCCCCAATCCCACAACCTGATGCGGGTGGAGACTCGGCGGTGGCGGAGTTCAGGTAATACCGTAATAGGAATACTGGTGAGTTTCTTCTCTAACAACTTTTGCTTCAGTAATGACAACGGTTAGTTAATCTATACATTCGGGGAGCCCAATGGTGAACGCCAGTTCGAGGATCTGCGAAAGTGACTATTCTGTGTAAATTCTCATGCTAGTCTATTTCATCTATTTGTTCCAAATCTAACACTTAAGAGTTAAGAGTTCTTCTGTTTGTTCCAAATCTAGCACTTGAGAGATCAGAGTTGTCCACATCTAGTAACATTTTTCTTTTCCCGTTTTCACCAGATCTGAATTCCATATGTTTTAGATGAAGGTTTCGTATGTGCCTTGGTGGTTTTTGTCTGGGTGTGGGTTAATGTGAAATCTAAGAAATCAATGGGGAATTGTTCCTTTTGAATAGTCAGATGTATTTCACCCTGTTTTCTGAATTAGCTTGCCTGGACAATGTTTCGTACACATACAAAATCTGATGTTGCATATGTATGACTTGTCGAGACAATACTTTAAATTTCTTAGGAAGCACACTTCATTAAATACCAGTGCACCTCCTATCTCCAAATACACATTGTAATTAGTAGTCAAAAAACGATCACATGTTTTGAAATGGATCTTCTGTTGGACCTATCTAGCATATACACATTCTTGTTGTCATTGTTGTACTCCACAATCCTAAGTGCATTCATCAGTTGAGGAGTCATTTTTGTTCTCCATCGCTTTGTCATCTTTATTCTCCTCCGTCTGCTTATTTGCATCCTTGCTTTCAGCCTTGGTCTCACTGGCATCTTTTATCTTTGACTTTAGGAGCTCCAGTAGACCAAGGAGCGCAACATCAGTATCATCATTTCTCATGAGAGCCTCAGCGACCTCCGCGGGCGTCACCATCACCTCCTTGATCAGCTCCTCGATCTCTGGATATGTGACATGATAGTCGATCGAGTGGTAGTTGCTGGCAAGAATCCGGAAAGCCTCTGGGGTGCAGTACCCCATGTGAATGTGCATGTCCATCCTGCCAGGCCGCAGAAGTGCTTGATCAAGACGCTCCTTGTAATTGGTCGTGAAGATGATGATCCTTTCCTCTCCACTTGTTGACCACAGCCCATCAACAAAATTGAGCAGCCCGGATAATGTTACCTGTGTGGACGGCAATCAAATTCTCGTCAGCATAGGTGAGAATAATCGTGAAATCAAGGAGAGGAAAGGTTTATAAATATGAATGTTATTATGCATTCTGATTTTATAGGTACTCACTTTGTCTTCTCCCTTGTCTTCTTCTGTAGAGTTGGACTTGGTACGTTCCTCCCCTGCCTCCCGTTGTTTCAGTTCGATGCTACAGTCAATGTCCTCAACAACAAGAATGGACCGGCTGGTCATTCCGACTAGAAGCCTTCTGAGCTCCGAGTTGGAATGGACCGCAGTCAGCTCAAGATCATATATGTCAAACTTGAGATGATTCGCCATGGCTGCGATCAAGCTGGACTTGCCAGTCCCTGGTGGACCATACAGCAGGTAACCCCTCTTCCATGCCTTGCCAATCCTCTTGTAGTAATCTTTTCTCTTGATGAACCTATCAAGGTCGTCAATAATTGACTGTTTCAGCTTCTGGTCCATGGCAAGCGTATCGAATGTGGATGGGTGGTGGAGATCAATTGGAGACCATGAGTCTGAGTACTCATTCATGTATATCTGGAGAATTCTTTCCTGGTCTTTTATGGCCTTGGCTGTAGCAATGATGAATGGGAGGTATGATTTCAGGGCTTTCTCCTTGTGCTTCCTGTGGAAGCTCAGCTCATAGGAGCGTACATCACGTTGGCCGCTGCCGTTGCCATTGTTGGGGTCGGCTGAGATGCTACGTGAGATTAAGCACCATTTGAATTCTGTTCCCTCATGCATATCAACCAGCTCTTCACCTTCCTCCATGGTGACAACCATCTTCTCAGAAGATTCATCCATGCTGCTGACTCGCAGGCGCTGCATGTTGTTGTTGATGCGTGTTGCAAGGTAAGCCCGCACCGCGTTGTAGACGTGGTTGTGGGACCAGCCCTCAGTCTCCTCGATGATGATTGTGTGCTGAGATGAAATTTGTGAACGCAGGTAGCCGAGGCCGGAAAACAGCACATCACGCACCTCGTATGGAACCAGCTCGTTCACGACGCTGCGGACCAGCATCACAGACGCTGCAACGGATGCAGCGGTTGTGATGGCCTTCTTGTATGACTCGATGGCCTTGTCGTAGGACGCCATGGTGAGCAAGCTCTGGCTCCTCTCTTGTTCTTCTTTTGATGAACTTCTCTTCCTCTTTGTTGTTGGTAATGGTATGAAACAGTAGTGTTGAATGGGGAGGGTGAGGAGTTTTTTTTTTTGGGGGGGGGGGGGGGGGGGGTGAATGAGAGGGTGAGGAGTGGGGGGAGGGAAGGAGAAGTTGGTGTTGATTTGAGGTAGAGAGTTTGTGGGGAGGGGGTTTTATAGGTGCAGAGTTGGGGGCGAATGGTGGCTTCGTCTGAAAGAAAGAAATCTGAATACCAGTCCTACTTCCAGCTTCCACAGTCAGGAAAATGACATCACCATTACAACGTAATACTCCTACACATATTCACCTGGGAAAATACTATGTGGTGATAAGAATGCAACCGGTTCAAATTGTCGATTTCTGAGGCATTTGTTCTTAATCTATTGCACCTTTATTCCTCCCAGCGTATCTTCTTTACTGAAGAGAACTTTGAATGGTGATGTTTTAACTGTCACGGATTAAGATTTCAATAAACCAAATACTCCTTGGGCAGCTAGAAAAGGCAAACTTTACTTCCTTGGCATCCAAGTTTTCCTCTGAACCATTCTTTCTGCAGGGAGCAGAAGAGTTGTGCACCGCAAGTTTCTGCTCGAAATACTGGAGCAGAAGAATGCCCGCATCAGTATTCCAGAAAAGAATGCCCGCATCCATCTACCACCGCGTTTGCTGAATCCATTCCATGTGCGCAAATCGCATACCGTTCCGTGCAGACGACGGTTGGTCGACGTCCGAGTCAGAGACTGTTGATCAGCAACTTATAAAATTCTGAAAAGTTCCAGCTGCATGCATCCACTGATGAGAATATATTGGTCCATTTGGGGAAAGTGGGGGCGTTGCTTTGGCTTTGCCTTGTCTCGGTCTACGTCGCCGACGTGTTGAGATCGACGGAACCGAGCCCCCCATGGTTACAACTGCTGCTGCTGCTACAGCTGGTGATGGATTTTGGACCAAAGGGGTCAAATTTTTGATCGCGTAGCGGCGGTGGCACCAATCGACGTGTTGCTCTGTGGTTTGTCCGGCGACTCCATGGACCATTTTCCTTGGTGATATCATCAGTGAGTTGAGTGGGTGCTTTTATTCGTTTCTGTTGGTGACAGCTACTTGTTTTCTATCCTTGTGTAACCGCCTCTCTGTTCTCTTGCGCTCTTCTGTTGTGATGTGGAAATATCTAATAAGTACATTTAATTCATATAGATTCCTCATGAAACTAGTAAAACTTTTGTGAGCTGTAAATGTATTCTGGGCACACAAGTTTTTGGTGCACTCAGCTCTTGGGATTATGGCCAAAATGTTTGCATTTTTTTAAATCTTTGCTGAGGTAAAGATAAGATGGCCATAAGCAGCTCTTTGATTCGTTGATACTACACAGTAGTAAGTGATAACCAAGAAAGTGTACACAGTTTTGGTCAAGAGGGCGAATTCATTGCGGATTCGGATCCTCTGCATTACCTCAGAGAGGCACTGTAGCCACAGTGATATGTGAGGGGAACAGTGTTCAATGCACAGAACAGTGCAACTACAGTGACGATGTGCTGTATCTACAGGGATGAAAGTACTGTACATCACTGTATCAGTTTTACTGTAGCGAACGGTCTGATCCGTCCGTTCTTGATCGGACGGCCCACAGTACTCCTAATGCTGGGTACTGTAGCAACCTCTGAATTTTCTCCTCCACCGGAGAGGATCCGAATTCATTGCAAAGGCGTCGATTGGTCGTCCAGCACCAGCAACGTGCACGTTGCATATCACAAACAAATTGATTGCTTTCAGATCGTTGCGCTAGCTGTATTTTACTGATCATCATGCGGCGCGCTTGAATACAAGGGTCGACGCTGTGCTGCCATGATCAAAACACTGTGTTGTGTTGTTTTCGGGGGCACAACGTGTGACTGAACCTGCTAAAGCCATCGTGGTCGCCACGTTTTATTTGCTTTTGCAGGAGAGATCCAAACGTGACTGGGACTGCGTGTTGCAATTTAAAGCAGCCATAAAGGAAAACTCAATTAATAATTATCTAAAGTGTCAAGACAAAATAAACAACATTTTTGCCTTGCCCTTTTCCCTTTGGGTGGTAGCGGCGCCATCGACAGATAGAGCAGAATCTAGCATGCACGGTTTTTCTTTTCCTTTTCTTTTTTTCTTGAAAAGAAAAACATTTTTTGAGCATGTGTGGCTGGCACGTTGGTGTCTGATTTCTTCATCATAAAGACTGAGTCACTGACACGTGTGCACCTCTGCGGCCCACGTGTGGTAATCGCTTGGATGATCCGTTTCCTGTTTCAATCGCGTAAAATGGCCATTCCTATATTCCTTCCTAACAAATTGCAGTGCCATATTTAAGGATGAAAATATTTTACGATTAACCTTACTTGCAGATTGCATTTGTGGTTTGACGCAGTGATTATCCAAAAGGGATTTTGCGAAGGAAAATGACAAATCGACTTCATGAACCTTAAGATATATTAGTACAGTCTTCTGAAGACACTTACGGGAGTAGAGTGTGAGTATGTGTATTCATAAAAGTAAATGTGTGTGCGTGATTGTACTGTATTGTTTTTTTTAAAAAATAAACTGTTGTCAGCAATGGCGAAGAAAAACAAGTAGACTTTTTTTCCAAAAAGAAAAGAAAAAGAAAACAAGTAGACTTGAAGATCCTGCGGTCCAGCCCAAGAGAGCGTTAGTGCGCGTGTCGGCCTACTTCGGTCCGGCTGAGAAATACTAGTAACTGGGCCAACTTCGCTCGGCCTGGTTAGCGAGATATCGAAGATTCCGTGGCCCACCAAAGCCGACAACGAGCGCAGGTCGCTTGTCAGACATCGGGGAAAGCAAGCAAGCAAAGCAGCGGCCGCATCGATCGGAGCGGAGAAATTCCCCAACTCTGCTCTCACCCTCACCGTTGCCGACGACTTCGTGCGGCGGCGAAGAGGAGAGGCGATGGGAGGGGGAGACGCCAGCGGCGGCGACGGGCCGGAACAGGAGCTGAAGCGGGCTGCTGCGGCGGCGTACAACTACGAGGGCGACTCGCGGTGGGCGGGGTACTGGTCCAACGTCCTCGTGCCGCCCCACCTCGCCTCCCGCCCCGACGTCGTCGACCACTTCAAGCGCAAGTTCTACCAGCGCTACATCGTAAGCCCCCGCCCCGCCCGCCTCCGCTTCTTGCGTGCCTGATTGGATTGGTTACGGCTCTCGGCTCTCGTCTTGGTGATGTGTGAAAATTGTGGATGCATCTCGGCATCTCGTGCTGCAGTTAGTTCGATCTGTTTGTCTCGGTGTTGGTAGGCAGGCACTAGTGTCGGAGAAAATTAGGTGTCGCGACGAAAAGGTTGATGATGGCTTGTACTTGATGATGCTAGAAAGAGCTGCACACTGTGTTGTGTTGTTTTCGGGGGCACAACGTGTGACTGAACCTGCTAAAGCCATCGTGGTCGCCACGTTTTATTTGCTTTTGCAGGAGAGATCGAAACATGACTGGGACTGCGTGTTGCAATTTAAAGCAGCCATAAAGGAAAACTCAATTAATTCTCTAATGTGTCAAGACAAAATAAACAACATTTTTGCCTTGCCCTTTGCCCTTTGGGTGGTAGCGGCGCCATCGACAGATAGAGCAGAATCTAGCATGCACGGTTTTTCTTTTCCTTTTATTTTTTTTGAAAAGAAAAACATTTTTTGAGCATGTGTGGATTGCACGTTGGTTTCTGATTTCTTCATCATCAAGACTGAGTCACTGACACGTGTGCACCTCTGCGGCCCACGTGTGGTAATCGCTTGGATGATCCGGTACTTGTTTCAATCGCGTAAAATGACCATTCCTATTTCTCCCTGACAAATTGCAGTGCCATATTTAAGGATGAAAATATTTTATGATTAACCGTACTTGCAGAGTGCATTAGTGGCTTGACGCAGTGATTATCCAAAAGAGATTTCGTGAGGGAAAATGACAAAAAAAAATAGATGTTTCGAATTTGTGAATATTAAGATATGTTAATACAGTCTTCTAAAGACACTTACGAGAGTAAATCGTGAGTATGTGTTCATAAAAGTAAATGTGCGTGCGTGATTGTATTGTATTTTTAAAAAAAAATTAAAATGATGTCAGCAATGGCGAAGAAAACAAGTAGACCATTTTCCAAAACTAAAAAAAAAAGAGAAAAGGAAAACAAGTAGGCTTGAAGATGCTGCGGTCCAGCACAAGAGAACGTTAAAGCTCCATCGGATGGCCTAAACAGTCAAATAATAAGTCAAATTTTAAATTTTTAAACTTAATTTTAAAATTGATTTTTAAGCTATTTTCAACATAATTTCTTTTTCAGCATTGTCTTTTGAGTCACCAAAAACACATATATAAAAGTTTTACTAATAAACTCGTGTCGGTCTACTTCGGTCCGGCCGAGAAATAGAAATGGGCCAACTTGCGTGTTGGCTAGCTCGGCCTGGTTGGCGAAGACGACGGCCCAAACGCGGAGAGAGATATCGAAGTCCAAGTTTTCCTCTGAACCATTCTTTCTGCAGGGAGCAGAAGAGTTGTGCACCGCAAGTTTCTGCTCGAAATACTGGAGCAGAAGAATGCCCGCATCAGTATTCCAGAAAAGAATGCCCGCATCCATCTACCACCGCGTTTGCTGAATCCATTCCATGTGCGCAAATCGCATACCGTTCCGTGCAGACGACGGTTGGTCGACGTCCGAGTCAGAGACTGTTGATCAGCAACTTATAAAATTCTGAAAAGTTCCAGCTGCATGCATCCACTGATGAGAATATATTGGTCCATTTGGGGAAAGTGGGGGCGTTGCTTTGGCTTTGCCTTGTCTCGGTCTACGTCGCCGACGTGTTGAGATCGACGGAACCGAGCCCCCCATGGTTACAACTGCTGCTGCTGCTACAGCTGGTGATGGATTTTGGACCAAAGGGAGAGAGATACTCCATCGAAGATTCCGTGGCCCACCAAAGCCGACAACGACCGCAGCTCGCTTGTCAGACCATCGGGGAAAGCAAAGCCGCGGCCGTATCGATCGGAGAAATTCCCCAACTCTCCGCTCACCCTCACCGCCGCGCGGCTGCTTTGCCTTGCCGTTGCCGACGACTTCGTGCGGCGGCGAAGAGGAGAGGCGATGGGCGGGGGAGACGCCAGCGGCGGCGACGGGCCGGAGCAGGAGCTGAAGCGGGCTGCTGCGGCGGCGTACAACTACGAGGGCGACGCGCGCTGGGCGGAGTACTGGTCCAACATCCTCGTCCCCCCTCACCTCGCCTCCCGCCCCGACGTCGTCGACCACTACAAGCGCAAGTTCTACCAGCGATACATCGTGAGTTCCACCACCACCACTGCTTTCAACAACTGCTTAGGGTAGGGGATCTGACACGCTTTCTGTACGGACGGTTTTGGTTCGGGGCTTCGTCCCCTTCGATTTGTGCGGTGATGGAGGTAGCCGTAGCTAAGACCCAAGCTTGCACTTGCTAATACATGATGGTGTATTGATGACTTTTAAGATGGTACCAACGCAGATGTGATGCTTGCTGCTAAACCGCTCGCTTCATGTAGCTGAGCTGTGAGCACAATCTACACTTTGATGCATTGCTTGTTTCAACCAGGGTTTTGTTTTCAGTTGATGATGAACTTGATGCTACAACTACTGTTCAGTACTAGTTCATACCTCTCTTTACCAAACTTCCTAAGGCTAAGGGAGGTTTCAAATACTTTTTAATCTTGCTTCATTTCATGACGACGTAGCTTGGCAAGCTTGCCCTTGGTTTCTTTTGTTGAAGCAATCTATCTCCAGGTTAAAACGAAAGCTGCATTTGTTAAGCATCAAACCACATCTTTCTTGGCATTTATTACAGTTAGAAACTCAAAAACAAAAATATACCACTTGCATTAGGTCATTTTAGAATCGATGCTGTTACCCGTGTACAAATAAAGAGCAAATCAAGATGATGGTAAAAGCTGTTTGATTTAATTTTGCTTTCCTAATAGGATCGTGATTTGGTGGTTGAGCCGATGTCATCCACTGGTTCCACCCAGCCAAGCGGACCAGAAGTAAGGTCTTCGTCCTCCTCATCCAGTGAGAATGTCAGGGTCCGTAGTTCAGGTAAGTTGCGAGTTTAAGTATAGTACATCTCTCGTTTTATTCTGTTGCGTGTCACATCTATTTATCATGTGAATCATTTTCATATTTAGGATCAAGTTCCAGATCAGCTGCACCACCTCCCCCACCGCCACAAACAGACAGTGCTACAAATCCCTTACGGTTTGATGCACGGACCATACACTTCTCCATTAATGCCTGGGTAAGAAACAATTCACCTTTTTCATTAGCATTTGCATGTGTAATTATTTGTCCTGAAAATAGTTGGCACCTTTAGTAGTGAGCTTTTAAAAATGCAAACATTATGGTTTCTGATAGATATCTCATATATTGGTCCTGGTAACCTTGATCTTATGATCATTATTAGCTACACCCTACATGACCATGACACCCTCATATATTTTCAGGTACTTGTTGTTGCTGGTCTGGGGATGCTTCCAATTTTGCCAAAACATCTTGCAGATAGAGCCTGCAAACTTTCATTGCTGGGAACAATACTCTCCTCTGCATACTCTCTATACAGCACTTATGGGGTAATTTCCTTGCTACTTGAAGCACGAATAACTAGCACTATTTTTAATCTTATTTCTTTTTTTTTTTTCGTTGCTGATCTGTTCTTTTTTTTCTGTGCTAAGAAACCAAGAGCATGGAACATGCCTGCAGTACAGGGTTGGTTGCAAGCTGTACTTGGAACCAAGGATTTTATCCATTTGATGTTCTCTCTTATGCTCTTCACGTCTCAGTTGCACTTAAAAAGTAATACGTGGTTTCCCTTTCAAGTTTGTGGTTCTGACCTGTCTTTTGCTCGTTTCACATCTTTTTACATGTTATGTTATCCTTTTTGTAACAGTTGCTGCATTACCTGTGTTCTGCTGGGCACTTGATCATGTTGCTAGATTCCTAAGGCGTAATTTTGCTCGCTCATCCTTCTATAGGTAATTGTGCGTTCCATTATCATTGAATTTCGCCTTTGCAATCTGGGGCACAACCAGTGTGCATTGCTCTGTGATTAATTCCATCTTTCCGGTCTCTCATTCAGGAGTTACTTGGAGGAACCCTGTCTTTGGGTAGAGACAAATAACACTACACTCAGTCTCCTCAGTTCAAATGCTGAGATTGCCTTGGGTTTTCTTCTGATCATATCACTTTTCTCGTATGTTCCTTCCACTCCTCCGACAATTTTGGATTTTCTTTTGTCTGGAAAGTCATATTGTATACTCATATGAGTTACCTTTGTACCTTGCAGGTGGCGACGTAGCATAATTCAGACATTCATGTACTGGCAGGTAAGTTATCATTTGATCATCATTATTTTGCCCCATTGCTTTATAGCTACAACATGATGTAAGGGCGATTTATGCTGGTTTGTTACATATTATCAAAAGATTCAAGAATGCCCATTGTCAATTTTGTTTAGTCACGACTTTCTAGTTGGACATGACCACATGAGTACTGGCCAGTCGTCAGGGCATGCATACTGTTTCAGTTCTAGAATCCCAATATTTTTCTGCCGACTCCACATACAAGTATACAACTAGTTAACATTTCAATTAATAACCGCATTTGTCTTAATATTACTTTTGATCATTTTGAAAATAAAAAACAGTTGTGTCAAATATACTGGCGCCCTTTCCATTTCTCAAGTAACTTATATTGATGTTAGTACGTATTGGTGTTCTTTGCATGCTTGCCTGTTGTGCAGGTGTTGAAGCAGATGTACCATGCTCCTGTAACCGCTAGCTACCACCAGAGCGCGTGGGCGAAAATTGGCCGGATTGTCAACCCGTACATCCATCGCTATGCACCGTTCCTCAATACACCCATTTCTGCAGCCCAAAGATGGTGGTTCAGGTAGCAAGGCTGAGGACAGAATCACGATATTTGCAGATCTGATCATGCGGAGAACTTATCTACAATGTGTTTTGAAGAGCTATTACAAACTTAGCACGCCGTTGCTCTCGTCATGATGGAGCTGTGCATCATAAAAACTCCTGCAAGTAGTTCCCTTTTGTATTGGCTTATACTTTGAGGTTAATATTGATGCAAGAACGGTGTTATAAACCCTGGAGGGCTTTTTCACCACCGTAATGCTCGATCAGTGATCACGACGATGTACTATATAATTCCTGCCAAACTCAGGCTGACCTGTATACAATGGATTGCTCTTAGATTGCATCATCTATTCATGAGTGGCTATGAAATAATGAGTCGTGTTTAACTGTTCTGGCATATCTTTATGCTCTGTTCTACTTCTAGCCAGGGACCGAGTGACGGTCAGAATGCAGAACACAGGCAGGGCAACCGTTTCGCCCTTCTCCCCTCAGCCTCCAGGGGCAATGATCTCTCTGGAGGGAACACCTGCATTTCCTACATGAAAGAGAGGTCAAATAATATCGAAGAAATCACATGTGTTCAGAACTGCATTTTGCCACACCAGACAGGCAGGTAGACAAAACCATTACACGGTCAGAGATAAAATTTGGGATTTTCTTTGATGCCAGCACCGTTTCCATTAGAAGATGATGAAAGACAAAACAATTACATGTTCAGAGATAAAATTTGGCTTTCTGTTTGTTGCTAGCCCTGTTTTTGTTACATGTTCAGAGACAATTTAAGGGAGTTGCAGCACGTTAGAAGTTCCGAGACAATTTTGCAGCAAAAAGGAAAATTTTGCTTTTAAGAAAGTTATTAGCACATAAGATTGTCTGCAAAAAGGAAAATTTTGTTTTTAAGAAAGCTATTAGCACATAGTAAGATGTTTAGACAATTTTGCAGCAAAAAACAAAATATATGTTGCTGCCCAGGATCGAACTGGAGACCTTCAGTGTGTAAGACTGACGTGATAACCACTACACCACAGCAACCAAGTTGTCTCAATGATGAAGTTTTTCATTCAAATAGATTCAGATCCAAACATCTGCAAATCGGAATATCTAACTTCCGAAACTCCATCGCAAACAGGATTGCTCGTGCGGAATTCCTCTGTGACAGACAGTTTTTACTCACTATTCTTGAGGAAAGGAAAGGAAAATATCTCGCGAGAAAAGATCCCAACTCGTTTTCTTTCACCCTAGAGATCTTTCTGCCTGTCCATGTCCAACCAAAGAAGAGACGAAGCGAGTTGGATGGATAGGGTCCCCAACCCTTCTTCACCAATCACCACCCCCATCTGCTGCCATTGCTGTTGGAGCTAACGGAAGGCCCGGGCGACATGGGTTTGCAGATGATGCGTGGTAGGCCCTGCGCCCCGTGCTGTTCGTCCTCCTCCTCCTCCTCTTCCTCCTCGTCCTGGATGCCCTCCAAGCATCCTCACGCGCCATGTGAGTTACCATCTGCATCTTCCTTTTCTTTTTCTCCCACTGCTAGTATTCCCCATGCGGAAAAAATAACTTTTTTTTTTTTTGTAAAAATGCATTGGTACTTTGAGCAATTTGCCAGCGGAATCTAAAGTTCCAAACTTCTAATGCAGTGAGTCGAAGGAAAATCTCATCTGAGTCACTTAGAGCATTGGCCTTGCACCTCTTGCTCAAACGGCGGAAATACCAAAATGGGGATATCTCAAGAATTTCAGCATCTTCGTCCGGTGTGCTTGAAATTACCGAGAACAAGTCCGATAGCAAGGTCCTCACTCTAAATCCGTAATCCATGTACGACTCATTTTTGTCTGTTGGTAATGATTGCAACATGAATTTCAGGCTGATGCAGAAAGAAAGATCTTTGATGATGCTCTTGACAGAAAGCCGCAGATTGACTGGGTTGAAGAAGATATCTCTTCTTGGATGGATAAGAGTTACACAAGCAGCAATTTGGAGTATAACTTATTAATGCAAAACATTCAGGTCTTAGAAAGTAGTTTGGCTGGTAAAGACTTGGTGAGGCTGGAAAGAGATATCCTTGTACATATCGAACGGCTGGGAGCTTTGAAATCATTCAATGCGTCTATGTCCCGGGCCACTCTAACACAAACATATGAATCAGAGTTTTCACTTCCTGGGGATATTATTAACCTTGATCCAGAGATCCCTCTCAAGGAGCAAATTGATGTGGTAATTGTTCGAAGTGGGAAAAGTCAAGAGAGGAAACTGAAAAGAATGAAAGCATCAGAAAAGGGCTCTCGGGTCTCCGTGAAAACACCCTCACGAAAATCAAAGAAGTCCAGTAGTAGTCAATTTATAGCTGAGTGGAAAAACTATCCAGGCCGAAGAAGGAGCATTGTACGAGAACAATCAGCATTGCTGGTTACTATCAAGGTACTCTTCATCATCAGCATATTTATTCCTTCTAGCAGTCAATTATTGTTAACCACAACATATCCTTCATGGTTTTATTCTTACTGTTTTCCTCTAGGAGTGTGCAAACCTTGAGAAAATAAGAGAAAACTTGTTGAAGGATGGGAGTGAAGTCAGCCATGCAAGCTGGGCCAAGGCAGCTGGAATTGATGAAGCATTGTTGAGGAGTAGGCTGCAAGAAGGTTACTGCTGCCGAGAGAGATTACTGGTAACCACCGAGTGGCTAGTCAAGTACATTGCAAAGACATACGCTGGAATGGGAACAGCTTTTGAGGATCTACTGCAGGTTGAGAGATAACATATTTATTGAGAAAAAGGTAGACTACATTGACAACTTCCATTTTACAATTTGATTTGTTGGAATGACACTGCAGGCTGGGAAAATGGGTGTCCTTAATGGTGCTGAGAAATTCGACAGCCAAAAAGGATGCAAGTTCTCAACTTATGTGAAGTACTGGATAAGGAAAGCAATGTTAGCACTTCTTGCTGAAAACTCTGGAGTAATCCAGCTGCCCGTATGCCTCTGAAACTATCTTGATATGCTTCACTTTGTTTCATGTGAGAAAAATCATTGCTTAATGATGTGAACTGGCAATGCAAGTGTAGGCAAGGATGGAGGGTATAATTCGTAAGGTCAGGGAAGCAAGAAGGGCGATTCGCTACAACACAGGGAGGAACCCACCAGATGCAGAAATCGCAGCCCTCATCGGTGTATCAGTTGCCAATGTTAGGTTGGCGCGGAAATGCTCTCGTCGAGTTGTGTCGCTTTACACGGAGATCGGAGTTGGACAGAATGCAAAATTTGTGGTGAGCCTCTCAGCCCTATGATTGACCGATGATGAAAAATGACAAATAGTTCTTCCATCACCCGTTGACGGTTTATTTTGACGTATACAATCCGAATGGTGTTTCATTGCAGGAAGTGACTCCGGACACATCTTTAGAAGCTCCAGATGAGGCTATGTTCCGGATGCAGTTGAGAGAGAGACTGCTTCATGTCCTGGACAGGCTCCCCCCAAGAGAAGGGCACGTACTGAAGCTGCGGCACGGGCTGGAAGACGGGAAATGCAGGTCCCTGGAGCAGATTGGGAGCATTTACCATGTCTCCAAGGAGTGGATAAGGAAAATAGAGAAGTCGGCCATGTCCAAGCTGAGGAACGACGACGTGCATAATGAACTCAAGGACTTCTGTGGATTCTAGTGCTCCTGATCGAGCTTTCTTGTGCATATCGAGCTCCCTACTTTGCATCAAGTACACATGATTTTCACAAGGGTTCCTTTGCTTCAGGAGGAGGAACAAGAACGCGTTCAACGGGAAGTTGAGAACTGTACTGATGATGTTGTGATAGCATTCGATAGAAAGTTGTATATATCGCATAACATTACAAGCATTTGTTTCTCTTTTTATTTTGAAAATTTACAAGCATTTGTTTCAAACGAACTGTTCGGTATAGAGCAGATGTAATACAGAACATGGATCATACATTGATGGATGTATAGTGCAAAAGAAATATTGCCATACTGTTGACTGTTGTTGCTAAAAATGCTGACAATTGTATCAATGTTTTGAACACTGATCTTCCATGATCTTATTTCGGTTTTGGTATTTTACTTGCGCCAAACTTTTTATCTCGTGTCTTTCGATTGTTTGTTCGTAGGATCTTACATCAAGATTCATGTTATTGTAGAACAAATTATAATTACACTCAGTTACAGAGTACTTATACTTAATTATAGAGCATTTACACTCAATTTCAATACACTAAAATTAGATTTTACAACTGTTTCTATCTTTAGATTTATGGGCTTTTGACATGTTTATCTTTTTTTATTCAAAACGGGTTATATTCATTGATTGAAAATTCTGCAGGGTTAATGCTCTAAATATTAATATTTGGCCTTACACAAATGTAAATGAGCACAGACAAAAATGGTGTCGTGGTGTAGTTGGTTATCACGTCAGTCTAACACACTGAAGGTCTCCGGTTCGAACCCGGGCGACGCCATTTTTTTCATTTCTACTTTTTTTTTTTATGCTTCGATTACAGAGCAGGCCGGCCCATGACATGAAGCACCCGTGGGCCGACCCACAGGCCCATATCTACGGCCCCAGTGTTTCAGCGATGATGATGACATGGCTGTGATGTGAGCCGGCGAGTCCACGTCTGCAGTCTGACATCTTTGTCCATCCCTTTAGCCAACTGTGGAGGTAATTAGACAGCTAAATAATTGCATCCACAAAGCTTTGAGAAATGCTGTAGCTCAGGTGGCGATGCACAGTAGGATCTAGTGTAGTTCTGTGCGTGTTTTTCCAGCATGTGGCTGAGGAAAGCTTCACCTTTTTGCCACCTCACCAAATGTATTAGAGGAGCTATCCTTCCTTGCAAGTTGCAACCACACCAAAAGCCATCATCAGCCATGTAATAATAATATGATTAAGCAAAGGCCAAAGGAGACAGGGTAGTTCACACATCACTGTCACTCAAAAGGCTCTTTCTGCTAAGTGTCCAAACCTTTAGATCTTGTTGTACATGTGTGTGTAGCCAAGCCAAGCAGCTAGCAGCTGCATCATGAGCATCGTTTTTTGGCCAAGAAATATACTGATCCTAGATACGCCTTATCCGGATCATAAGCTTGCTCGACGACTTGTCATCACATCTGAATATCTCTGAATTAATCTGATGCATGCCGCCGTGGCTCCTCTATCTCCACTATCTCCTGTTTCAGAGTTGAAACCATTTAGGCAGCTGTCCTAGCTGGTGTCTTTTGCTCATGGACTGTGACATGTCATAGGTCATTGTTCAAGTTATCAAGTATGGGTGATACATCTAGTCCTTGTCCTGTTAGCATTTAACCTTTCTCTGATGGCAATATGTCCTGGTTATTGGCATGTTGCTTTTGCAAACAGTGCACAACTTGTCCCCCAAACACAACCAGAGACTAAATTCCTACCAAAGTGCTGATCTGAAGATACCTGAATATATAGTACCCGGGAACACCAGGATACCAGATAGACTAATTGGTAAACACACATCAGAATATCAGATATTCAGCATAGGTTTAGGACACAGCATTTTGAGACCTTCTTTGCACTGACAATTGCACAAAATTAAAGCAACCATGAATGTAGGTATTGTGAAAGAAAAGGAGAGGGCACCATGGAAGCAAAAGGCTTCCAAGTTGGTACTATGAAGGAGAGTGAATTGGGACGAGATGGACATGCACCTAACATCGATCTCATACCAGATTAAGGATTGTAGGGCCTGAGCGCCATACAGTGCTTCAGGCACTACAGATTGCTTGCCAATCGCCATTGACACTGCAACCACATTCTTGTCGCTAGTGCTGTTTGCTCGATCAGTGGAAGGATATGAGTCATACCGCAAACAAAATGATTCAGATATTAAGGACACTATATACATCGCTGCAAAAAAAATTCTATTGATGCAGCAGAGAATACTAAGCATGGTAGCATTGCAGATATGCACAGTGCTTGTGACCATACGATGGGTGGCTACATAAGACAATGTTACAAGATTCCAAACTTTTGTCTACAACACTGTCCCCATGGCTGTCAATTAGATTCAGCAGCAGCCAGCAGCAAGATGGTTGGAACTTGACCCTGAGGATAAAATTTGTTAAGCATCTTGGGAATCCAATCGATGGATGACCACGGCAACTGATGGTGCTAGGTTCCGATGGATGGCGTGGTGGACAGGGACATGCCCAGCTCCAGGTCCAGCGGAGAGCAATGGTGACTACCGCCGTACCCATGACCTTGTTGTGCTTCTGAAACTGATGGTGTTTCTGACGAAGGCCACGCACTGCCAGCTGATTTGTGGTGCGAAACTTGGAGAGACAGAGAAGCAGAGATGTTGTTGTTGCAGCGAGTTGCAGGATTGGATGAGGCGAGAGATCTTCCTCCACTGTCACAATCCTGAACCTGCCATGACATATCAGCTCAGCTCATCTCAGCTTGTATGAACATATGAATGCAGTATATATGTATGCGTGTGAGCGTACCATGTCGAAGAGGCTGGAGCGGCGCTTGTTGTTGGTCTTCTTGGCGGCGCTGTTGTGGCGGAGGAAGAACTTCTGGGCATGGCTGGCGACCTGGGTGGGCGTCCTGGTGGTGACGAAGCTCCGGGAGATGCCTCGCCAGTCGCCCTTGCCCAGCTTCTCCAGCCCCGCCAGGAACAGCCTGTGCTCCTGCTCGCTCCATGGAACTCCTGCACGCACCACGTCGTACTCAATTTCCAGTTGCAAGAATCAAATTGACATGCTTCCATGGATAACTAGTTGATTTACCTTTCTTCCTCTCCCGCATGGTTGCCGCCGCGCCGTGAGGCCCGTCGGAGAGGTAGCCATCGGCGGCTGGCCTCTCGCAGCCCTCGTCGATGGACAGCAACAACGAGGACGTCAACGGCGACGGCGACGACGACGACGACGGCAAGGAGGAAGGAGAAGAAACCTGCAGCCGCAGGCAATCCATGCTGTAACTCTTGTGCAAGTAGGACGCCGGCGAGCTGGCCGCCGCAGCATGGAGCTGCACCCCGAACAGCCGTAGCCCGGCGCCGCCGCCGCCGCCGCCATCCTCGCCGGCTCGTTGGCCTGCAGTCGAGTAGTCACCAGAGCATCGCCTCGCCATGATGGCGTGCATGCGTCAATGCGTTTGTGTGTGTCGCGGCTGCAGATTAGCAGGCTAGTTAAGGGAGGGAGAATGACCTGCGCATTTGCATTGCATTGCACAATCGAATGGGATACAAATATGGTAATATATGGAGAAAAGAGTGATGCTAATCTCGCTGCTGCTAGTACCGAGTGATCGAGAGGGACGTCGACTTGCTACTAGTGAGGACACGACAATTATTGCACCCGTCGTTTTCGTGTTTAGCCCTATATTTGTAATCAATTTGGATTTTAATTTATCGTTAACCGTACTGTCATACCATACCACTAATTATCTGAGTATAGGAGGGATAGTACTTTAGTGAGGTCAATCCATCATAATTCTTTGCATTATCTTTCTTTGAACACACACACACTCTCTCTCTATGAATCTTTGATCCACTGTTGAAGCAAGGGATTTGGACAATATTTAAAGTGCCTGTCAGTCCATGATGGAGACTGGCATGCATGACAGAACCGAATTAATTTGGGGTTAAATAAATGACCAAGCAGAGAGAAGATGGTTAATCATAGAATTGTTTTTGTTTAGGTTCAGGGTCCCTCTCCTGTCCTGCAGCTTTGCTTCAGGAATGCGTGGAGATTTCGGACAGCTACCTAATTGGTCACTAAGTGCTAATCTTTCATCCACTAACGCTGGCTGCCGCTAATCTACGGTGCATGCATAAAAAAAAAGAATCTATTAATCTTATAATCCCATTGCTTAATGACGCATGGGTAAGATTAAGCATCAACAAACAGAATCGCTATTAAGCTTGCTAATAATCATGATGCAGTCACATATTGTCCATTTAGCCGTAGGCCCGTTAATCCGAAGGCCCAACTAATAAGCACTTAAGCCTATGTAAGCCGACTAGGCCCATAAAGAACAGTACTTCTCCAGTACAAAGGGGATAAGACAGAACTACCCTTACGACACTTTGTTGGTAACCATAATTTGCGACGTAATTAGCGCAAACTGTTAGGCCCAAATGCGTCATTTCGTAAATAAAAGGAAATAATTAGTGAGGCCGTGCTCTGAAAATGGAATTAATTTAGTGTATGACCGTACTGTATAGCAGGGCAGCAGCCTCCGGGCAGACGAGAGCCAAAGGCTTTGCTCTTGGCGGCTAGGGTTTTGTGTGCCAAACCCTAATCCCCTTCCTTGCATCAATCTCATGGCGGCGATTTCGTCGGGGATGGTGGCTTGAAAGGTCTGTGTGTTCTTGTTTGGGATTGAGGAATAGAGAGGCTCCCCCCAAGAGAAGGGCACGTACTGAAGCTGCGGCACGGGCTGGAAGACGGGAAATGCAGGTCCCTGGAGCAGATTGGGAGCATTTACCATGTCTCCAAGGAGTGGATAAGGAAAATAGAGAAGTCGGCCATGTCCAAGCTGAGGAACGACGACGTGCATAATGAACTCAAGGACTTCTGTGGATTCTAGTGCTCCTGATCGAGCTTTCTTGTGCATATCGAGCTCCCTACTTTGCATCAAGTACACATGATTTTCACAAGGGTTCCTTTGCTTCAGGAGGAGGAACAAGAACGCGTTCAACGGGAAGTTGAGAACTGTACTGATGATGTTGTGATAGCATTCGATAGAAAGTTGTATATATCGCATAACATTACAAGCATTTGTTTCTCTTTTTATTTTGAAAATTTACAAGCATTTGTTTCAAACGAACTGTTCGGTATAGAGCAGATGTAATACAGAACATGGATCATACATTGATGGATGTATAGTGCAAAAGAAATATTGCCATACTGTTGACTGTTGTTGCTAAAAATGCTGACAATTGTATCAATGTTTTGAACACTGATCTTCCATGATCTTATTTCGGTTTTGGTATTTTACTTGCGCCAAACTTTTTATCTCGTGTCTTTCGATTGTTTGTTCGTAGGATCTTACATCAAGATTCATGTTATTGTAGAACAAATTATAATTACACTCAGTTACAGAGTACTTATACTTAATTATAGAGCATTTACACTCAATTTCAATACACTAAAATTAGATTTTACAACTGTTTCTATCTTTAGATTTATGGGCTTTTGACATGTTTATCTTTTTTTTATTCAAAACGGGTTATATTCATTGATTGAAAATTCTGCAGGGTTAATGCTCTAAATATTAATATTTGGCCTTACACAAATGTAAATGAGCACAGACAAAAATGGTGTCGTGGTGTAGTTGGTTATCACGTCAGTCTAACACACTGAAGGTCTCCGGTTCGAACCCGGGCGACGCCATTTTTTTCATTTCTACTTTTTTTTTTTATGCTTCGATTACAGAGCAGGCCGGCCCATGACATGAGGCACCCGTGGGCCGACCCACAGGCCCATATCTACGGCCTTTTCATTTCTACTTTTTTTTTTTATGCTTCGATTACAGAGCAGGCCGGCCCATGACATGAGGCACCCGTGGGCCGACCCACAGGCCCATATCTACGGCCTTTTCATTTCTACTTTTTTTTTTTATGCTTCGATTACAGAGCAGGCCGGCCCATGACATGAGGCACCCGTGGGCCGACCCACAGGCCCATATCTACGGCCTTTTCATTTCTACTTTTTTTTTTTATGCTTCGATTACAGAGCAGGCCGGCCCATGACATGAGGCACCCGTGGGCCGACCCACAGGCCCATATCTACGGCCTTTTCATTTCTACTTTTTTTTTTTATGCTTCGATTACAGAGCAGGCCGGCCCATGACATGAGGCACCCGTGGGCCGACCCACAGGCCCATATCTACGGCCTTTTCATTTCTACTTTTTTTTTTTATGCTTCGATTACAGAGCAGGCCGGCCCATGACATGAGGCACCCGTGGGCCGACCCACAGGCCCATATCTACGGCCCCAGTGTTTCAGCGATGATGATGACATGGCTGTGATGTTGAGCCGGCAAGTCCACGTCTGCAGTCTGACATCTTTGTCCATCCCTTTAGCCAACTGTGGAGGTAATTAGACAGCTAAATAATTGCATCCACAAAGCTTTGAGAAATGCTGTAGCTCAGGTGGCGATGCACAGTAGGATCCTAGTGTAGTTCTGTGCGTGTTTTTCCAGCATGTGGCTGAGGAAAGCTTCACCTTTTTGCCACCTCACCAAATGTATTAGAGGAGCTATCCTTCCTTGCAAGTTGCAACCACACCAAAAGCCATCATCAGCCATGTAATAATAATATGATTAAGCAAAGGCCAAAGGAGACAGGGTAGTTCACACATCACTGTCACTCAAAAGGCTCTTTCTGCTAAGTGTCCAAACCTTTAGATCTTGTTGTACATGTGTGTGTAGCCAAGCCAAGCAGCTAGCAGCTGCATCATGAGCATCGTTTTTTGGCCAAGAAATATACTGATCCTAGATACGCCTTATCCGGATCATAAGCTTGCTCGACGACTTGTCATCACATCTGAATATCTCTGAATTAATCTGATGCATGCCGCCGTGGCTCCTCTATCTCCACTATCTCCTGTTTCAGAGTTGAAACCATTTAGGCAGCTGTCCTAGCTGGTGTCTTTTGCTCATGGACTGTGACATGTCATAGGTCATTGTTCAAGTTATCAAGTATGGGTGATACATCTAGTCCTTGTCCTGTTAGCATTTAACCTTTCTCTGATGGCAATATGTCCTGGTTATTGGCATGTTGCTTTTGCAAACAGTGCACAACTTGTCCCCCAAACACAACCAGAGACTAAATTCCTACCAAAGTGCTGATCTGAAGATACCTGAATATATAGTACCCGGGAACACCAGGATACCAGATAGACTAATTGGTAAACACACATCAGAATATCAGATATTCAGCATAGGTTTAGGACACAGCATTTTGAGACCTTCTTTGCACTGACAATTGCACAAAATTAAAGCAAGCATGTAGGTATTGTGAAAGAAAAGGAGAGGGCACCATGGAAGCAAAAGGCTTCCAAGTTGGTACTATGAAGGAGAGTGAATTGGGACGAGATGGACATGCACCTAACATCGATCTCATACCAGATTAAGGATTGTAGGGCCTGAGCGCCATACAGTGCTTCAGGCACTACAGATTGCTTGCCAATCGTCATTGACACTGCAACCACATTCTTGTCGCTAGTGCTGTTTGCTCGATCAGTGGAAGGATATGAGTCATACCGCAAACAAAATGATTCAGATATTAAGGACACTATATACATCGCTGCAAAAAAAAATTCTATTGATGCAGCAGAGAATACTAAGCATGGTAGCATTGCAGATATGCACAGTGCTTGTGACCATACGATGGGTGGCTACATAAGACAATGTTACAAGATTCCAAACTTTTGTCTACAACACTGTCCCCATGGCTGTCAATTAGATTCAGCAGCAAGATGGTTGGAACTTGACCCTGAGGATAAAATTTGTTAAGCATCTTGGGAATCCAATCGATGGATGACCACGGCAACTGATGGTGCTAGGTTCCGATGGATGGCGTGGTGGACAGGGACATGCCCAGCTCCAGGTCCAGCGGAGAGCAATGGTGACTACCGCCGTACCCATGACCTTGTTGTGCTTCTGAAACTGATGGTGTTTCTGACGAAGGCCACGCACTGTCACCTGATTTGTGGTGCGAAACTTGGAGAGACAGAGAAGCAGAGATGTTGTTGTTGCAGCGAGTTGCAGGATTGGATGAGGCGAGAGATCTTCCTCCACTGTCACAATCCTGAACCTGCCATGACATATCAGCTCAGCTCATCTCAGCTTGTATGAACATATGAATGCAGTATATATGTATGCGTGTGAGCGTACCATGTCGAAGAGGCTGGAGCGGCGCTTGTTGTTGGTCTTCTTGGCGGCGCTGTTGTGGCGGAGGAAGAACTTCTGGGCATGGCTGGCGACCTGGGTGGGCGTCCTGGTGGTGACGAAGCTCCGGGAGATGCCTCGCCAGTCGCCCTTGCCCAGCTTCTCCAGCCCCGCCAGGAACAGCCTGTGCTCCTGCTCGCTCCATGGAACTCCTGCACGCACCACGTCGTACTCAATTTCCAGTTGCAAGAATCAAATTGACATGCTTCCATGGATAACTAGTTGATTTACCTTTCTTCCTCTCCCGCATGGTTGCCGCCGCGCCGTGAGGCCCGTCGGAGAGGTAGCCATCGGCGGCTGGGCTCTCGCAGCCCTCGTCGATGGACAGCAACAACGAGGACGTCAACGGCGACGGCGACGACGACGACGACGGCAAGGAGGAAGGAGAAGAAACCTGCAGCCGCAGGCAATCCATGCTGTAACTCTTGTGCAAGTAGGACGCCGGCGAGCTGGCCGCCGCACCATGGAGCTGCACCCCGAACAGCCGTAGCCCGGCGCCGCCGCCGCCGCCGCCCTCCTCGCCGGCTCGTTGGCCTGCAGTCGAGTAGTCACCAGAGCATCGCCTCGCCATGATGGCGTGCATGCGTCAATGCGTTAGTGTGTGTCGCGGCTGCAGATTAGCAGGCTAGTTAAGGGAGGGAGAATGACCTGCGCATTTGCATTGCATTGCACAATCGAATGGGATACAAATATGGTAATATATGGAGAAAAGAGTGATGCTAATCTCGCTGCTGCTAGTACCGAGTGATCGAGAGGGACGTCGACTTGCTACTAGTGAGGACACGACAATTATTGCACCCGTCGTTTTCGTGTTTAGCCCTATATTTGTAATCAATTTGGATTTTAATTTATCGTTAACCGTACTGTCACACCATACCACTAATTATCTGAGTATAGGAGGGATAGTACTTTAGTGAGGTCAATCCATCATAATTCTTTGCATTATCTTTCTTTGAACACACACACACTCTCTCTCTATGAATCTTTGATCCACTGTTGAAGCAAGGGATTTGGACAATATTTAAAGTGCCTGTCAGACAGTGTCAGTCCATGATGGAGACTGGCATGCATGACAGAACCGAATTAATTTGGGGTTAAATAAATGACTAAGCAGAGAGAAGATGGTTAATCATAGAATTGTTTTTGTTTAGGTTCTGGGTCCCTCTCCTGTCCTGCAGCTTTGCTTCAGGAATGCGCGGAGATTTCGGACAGCTACCTAATTGGTCACTAAGTGCTAATCTTTCATCCACTAACGCTGGCTGCCGCTAATCTACGGTGCATGCATAAAAAAAAAGAATCTATTAATCGTATAATCCCATCCCATTGCTTAATGACGCATGGGTAAGATTAAGCATCAACAAACAGAATCGCTATTAAGCTTGCTAATAATCATGATGCAGTCACATATTGTCCATTTAGCCGTAGGCCCGTTAATCCGAAGGCCCAACTAATAAGCACTTAAGCCTATGTAAGCCGACTAGGCCCATAAAGAGCAGTACTTCTCCAGTACAAAGGGGATAAGACAGAACTACCCTTGCGACACTTTGTTGGTAACCAGAATTTTTGACGTAATTAGCGCAAACTGTTAGGCCCAAATGCGTCATTTCGTAAATAAAAGGAAATAATTAGTGAGGCCGTGCTCTGAAAATGGAATTAATTTAGTGTATGACCGTACTGTATAGCAGGGCAGCAGCCTCCGGGCAGACGAGAGCCAAAGGCTTTGCTCTTGGCGGCTAGGGTTTTGTGTGCCAAACCCGAATCCCCTTCCTGGCATCAATCTCATGGCGGCGATTTCGTCGGGGATGGTGGCTTGAAAGGTCTGTGTGTTCTTGTTTGGGATTGAGGAATAGAGGAGCTAAGTGGTGTGGTGTGGTGTGGCGGCGCAGAGGAATGGGGTCCAAGAACCAGTTCGATCTCCTCGTCGACGTTGACAACGATGCCCCCTCCCACCTCATCGCCGCCGCCGAGAAGAAGGCTGCGGCGGCGGCCGTGTCGCCCAAACCCGCCTCGCCGGCGCCCGCTCCGGCCAAGCTGCCCACCAAGCCCGCGCCACCCGCGCAAGCCGGTGAGTATGACACGCTTCTCACTTCTCAGTGCTCTCTATTCGATTCGATTACCGTACGTATATTGATGGAGAAATTACCGGATTGTTGGATCCAAGGCTGTTTTTCCGTTAGGCGCAAAGATTTGATTTGATTTTTTATGTATATATCTACAGTAAGGGAAGCGAGGAACTACGGTGCTCCACGCGATGGGGCTGGCCGTGGTGGCTCAGGGCGTGGGAGAGGCAGCGGCCGGGGAGGCAGGGGCGGTCCGAGGCGAGATTTCGGTGAGGGTGATGCCAACGGCTTTGAGGGAGGCTATGGTGGCGGTGGTGGGTTTGGTGATGGTGGATTGGCTCGCGCTGAAGACGGTGAGGGGAGACAGGCAGAGAGGGGCCGTGGGCCACGCCAGCCCTACCGTGGAGGCGGTCGCCGCGGTGGCTATAGTGATGGGCAGAGTGGAGACGATTATGGACGTCCGCGCAGGGCGTATGAGCGCCACAGCGGCACTGGCCGTGGCTATGAGTTGAAGCGTGAGGGGTCTGGCCGTGGCAATTGGGGAACTGTCACCGATGAAGGCCTTGCACAGTTAAGATTGGTCCTTTGCAATTTGGTTTGCGATTGTTGGCTTATTTTGTAGATGTGATTGATTGATCCGATGATTGAATGTAACTCTTCTATATGGTCGATTAGGGAAGTTGCGGAGGCTGTTAACACTGAGGAGGCTCCTGCAACTGCAGAGGATGAGAAGAAGCCTGAAGATGTGCCACAGTCTGAGGTCGACAAGGACAAGGAGAGTCCAGAGAATGAAGAAGAAGAAAAAGAACCTGAGGATAAGGTATATTTCTTATCTGTGCTTTAATGCCTTAATGTATGTGTGCACATTTGGTACTGTTTAGGAGGTGATGATAACTCTTTCTGGGCATAGGGCATGGTAAACATACAGTTTTGGGTATTACATTCTGGTGTCTTTGAATGGTCAAACATGTGGATACATTTTAAGCACGGCGGGTACATATAGTTTTGGTTTTTGATTTCGTCAGAAACTAGCTACAGGTCATTTGTTTAGTGTGGGAAAACATGTCATCTGTACTATTCTAAGCAATGTAGTTCAATCATTCAACTGGTTTACATGTGGGTTAAATTTGCCTTTTTCAGAACTGCATCATGTTCTCCAGTTTTTGCAGGCTCTTCTTGCTTTCAGTTTTGTGCTTTTGCACATTTCTAGCCAATACAATATAATTATGTCAGAATGTATCGCGTTACTGCTTAGTTAATTTGCTCTTGATACTCGTGTTACAAAATAGCCAGGACTTCGGTAAGATGGTGTTTAAGTTGACTGATGGGAAGGTTTTATATATTCTGTGAGTAGTCTGCCACACTCAAAAGTGGTGGATGACTTGTGCCCGCTTTAAATACGGGAATATAAAGTTTGCAGTTTTGCTTGCATCAGTTAGAACTAGAAGCTGCTCTATATATTAATTTTCTGTATAATTCAATATCATGACCTGAAGTTTCTGTTGTTTAATTTGTTTTTTTTTTTTTCCTTCTGTATTGAATGCTATCTCCTATCTGCTATGTAGTACATCTTTTGGGTATCCATAATATTATTTGGGCCTTTCCTGTTCTTTTCTCCTTGGTGAATGTTCAGCTATGGCATCTTCCGGTTGTTGATCAAATTCTCTTGGTCATTCAGCTGTTCTTGTGTTGGTTCTATTACATGTTTGGATATTCCTATTATCCCTACTGTCCTAACGGTTGCCTGTTTTATAGCATGTGTTTGCTCATTCTGGTGTTTCTGCTGTCTCATTTCTCTGCCTATTAAAGGGTTTTCTAAGTAATTGCTTGAAGTTAGCACTCCGTGCGATTCAAGTAGCAATTCGTTTGATAGTGAAATAACAATTTTCTACCACCATTTCACAGGAGATGACTTTGGAGGAATATGAGAAAGTGCTGGAGGAGAAGCGGAAAGCTTTGCTTGCACTGAAGGCTGAGGAGAGGAAAGTTGAAGTCGATAAGGAGTTGCAGGCCATGCAACAGCTCTCTGTCAAAAAGGCTAATGAGGAAGTGTTTATCAAGCTGGTAAGTTGTATACTTGTATGCTTGGTGTTATGTCCTCTGAACATGTTTCAGTATATGTTGATTTCCGCTCAACTTTTATTATTATTATTATTATCAGGGCTCTGACAAGGACTTGAAAAAGAAAGAAAAGGATGAAAAGGATGAACGTGCCAAGAAGGTATTTCATTTTCTTGGCTCATTAATCATAAGCCTACACTGGCTGTTCTGGCTCACAATATTGACTTGTCTTTGTCCTTCTCCTGTTTGGTCCATTCTTGGTGAAGTCCCTGAGCATCAATGAATTCTTGAAGCCGGCTGAAGGAGAGAGGTACTACAACCCTGGCCGTGGTCGTGGCCGTGGCAGGGGTCGTGGTGACCGTGGGGGTTTCTATGGTGGTTACAATGGCAACGGTGGTCGCAGACAGGCTGCCGCTCCGGTGATCGAAGATCAGGCCCAGTTCCCCTCGCTAGGTGGGAAATGAAACGAACGCTCGGATCTAGCGGCTCGGTCGTCTTGTTGGTTCACCTGAAAACTGTGTGGTCGTTGAGTTGAGTACTGTGTTGTTATGTCGTCCCTCCCAGATAGGAGTGTTGTGTTTATCGCCTGTCCCTGTGTATCCCCGTGCATATCCGAGGTGCACCCATCCATCACCATTGTTGTGTTTGTCAGACATAGTAGCTCATGTGCTGCTTCTATTTTCCGACAGGAGTGGACAGTGTATGCCATGTTTCTGATGAGTAGTCGTGTGTGCGTTGGTTCAGAGATTTTGCTCAGCTGAGAATGGATCCCATGGTTTATTTAAGAGGCCTATCTGAAACCTGTCACCTGTGGTGCTGTAAGGTAGATTTTGTCAGGTGTGGTTGTAGAGGAACAGTTTATCCATGTATGAGTTGAATGCACATCCAGCCCACAACTGGTTGTAGTTCTATTGTCCGGTCCAGCCCGGAAGCTCATTGTGGGCCGAAATTAGGACGAGCTCATCGAAGCATGAATCTCCAAGCTAATCATCAAATGGACTCGAAGGGAATTTGATTTATTATGATTCGGCTGTGTTTAGTTCAGCACAAAGTTTGGATTTTGGTCAAAATTGGAGATGATGTGACTGAAAAGTTGTGTGTGTATGACATGTTGATGTGATGGAAAAAGACTGAAGTTTGGATCAGCCGAAAGAAAATTTACTCCTGGTGAAAAAAGTTGAGCAGAAAATCGAAGGGAAAGAAAAGGACACGGTGTGAGTTACTGTGCAGATCCAAGGAATGGTCAAAAGCAAAGGAATCATCTTTTATGTGTGTGTGTGCAGGCATGATTGATTGGCAGAATGGCAGCTAGCGGCAGCGAGACGTTCCGACCGAGGCCACCACACCACACTGTCACTGCACGCAATTACTTGCGCCACAGCTTCTTCATCTTGCAGTTGCAGTACTGTAAAAACCAACAGTATCCCACAGTCCCTGCCGGATTATCGCTGTGGCAAGCACTGCTTCAGTTCAGTTTCGCATCGGCCGACGTGACGTGATGGCTCGTTGCTGAATGAACGGATGGATGATTGCTCGCAACGGAGTCTGAAAAGAAGCATCCGGGAGCTGTTCTTGCTGGGCCTCATCAGTCATCAGATATGCTCTCTACTGGATACATGGTGACAAAAACATCAGCATCCTAGCCATAGAAGTTGATAGAACCAGCAAATAGCAAACCCAATCTTGTCTGTCTATCTTGTTCCCAACACATGAGATGAGATTCCAAACAAGCAAAACAATCCCTCCCATAAAAACCATGGATGGTTTCCCCCGTTCATGACACAAAACAGGCACTTACAAGCCTAGATAGAGCTCAAGATAATGTAAGCCTACTACTCCTACTACTACTGTACCACCACCACCACTACTACTGTACACATACTGCAGGCCTTGAGCAGAGCAGAAAAGAATTGCATAATCAGTACAGGCTGCACAGAATTGGCTGCATTCTTGTGCAGATGGAGATTCTAGAATCTGTGGGACAAGCTCTGCATATCTCTATCCCAGGCAATTCTCCTCGCCACATAGGACTGTGGTTTACCATCAACCATGATCTGTGAATCTTGCTGAGCCGGGCTGCTCTGCTGCTCTTGTTGGAGAAGCATTCGCCGGCTCCTGCTCCCAGCTTCACTGCATGGAGCAGAAACGCAGCCGGATTCCACCACCATGTCGCCCTCCAGTATGCGTAGAACCTTTTCATACATGCGAGGAGAAACATTATTATTAGTACAGATGTAAACCAAGCTTAGGTGATAGATACTGAGAAATGTTGGAGAAAAATGGTGTGTGGCTAACATGGGACATGCGAGGCCTCGAATGAGGGTCACGCCGTATGCACAGGTTTGCTGCATGCAGCATGCACAGGACCTCATTTTCACTGAACCGGTCCCCTAGCCGTGGGTCGATCAGATCGTCGATCGCGTACTCTTCCAGTAAAGGCCGTGCCTGTTGCAAATGGATCAAAACAGGAATGATAATTCAGAGATGCCACTAATCAGGAAAAAGTGTGGAACTGTGGATGAGTCAATTCAACAGAGGAAAGTGGAAACTGACAGTCTGGCACTACTGAGGCCATCAGGCTCAAAACATACTTACCATTGTACTATAAGAAAAAGGAGGTTATCAGCGTTTGTCACTTGTCAGAAAAGTAAATATCCAAGCTTAACATAATCTAATGTGATGATATAGCACTAAATAGTGCAATACTAGGTGAACGAACTCACCCATTCAGTGAGGAACTGCTGGCCCTTTGGCCTGTTAATATCAACAGCCTTGCGTCCAGTGACAAGTTCCACTAACACAACCCCAAATGAGTACACATCGGCCTTCTCGGTTATTTGCCCACTCTGCGCATATTCAGGTGCCAGATAACTGCACATGGTCGAAAATGGTCTCAGATATGCCTTTTTCACAATTTACAACTCACAAAAGGACAGGATTGATGGATTGTATGGCTGAGCACTTACCCAAATGTGCCAATTACTCTTGTTTCGACACCCATGTCTCCATCAGGCTGCCATCTAGCCAAACCGAAATCTCCGACCTGCACACGATATGGCGATGTGGAAGGAAGTTGAGGCTAGAGACCACTGATGCCAGTTAGAATGACAAGTACAACGCATCTTTACAGCATCATGCATGCATATATTATCAATTAATCATGTAGTACTGAATTTTACTATCTATTGAAACAGATCAACAATTTAATGGATAGAAGATGACCAGTCTTGTTTATTATGCATCTCCATATCCATCTACTAAGATCCAACATGATATAGGGAAGTTGTAAAATTTTGTAGGGATCTCATTTTAGCAAAGATTATATAACTAACTTCAAATGCAGCAAACATGGCAACAGCTACTATATAGTATCAAAATAGAGAGGGTGGATTATCATACCAGTGGTTCAAAATCATGTGTGACAAGGATGTTGTTTGGTCTCATATCACGATGGATTATGCAACCAACCCTACATTCTTCATGGAGATATCGCAGCCCTCTCGCAGCTCCTACTGCAATTTTTTGTCTTGCAGCCCATTCCAACGTCTCTTTGTTACGGCCTAAGAAAGAGTAACAGATGGTTTGAAAAGGTAACAGTCATGCTTTTTACTCCAACATGGCCATGACAATAAATCAACAGAGTTATTGCAACAGGACCAATGCACTCTTCTCTAAACTATTCATCAGTCACATTGAATTTGCAGAATAATAGTTAGCTTACCATAGAGATGGGAATCCAGAGATCCATTGCAAATGTACTCGTAAACTAGCAAACGCCTCTTGTCTTCGACACAGAAACCAATCAGCATTACAACATTCCGGTGCTGTGCACAGCTTAGAACTTCCACCTCTGAGCAAAACTCAACATCACCTTGGGAGCTAGCAAGTTTGTATTGCTTAACAGCAATGGCTTGGCCATCAGGTAGGACACCTCTGTGAACAGACCCAAACCCACCCTCAGCCAAGAAATTTGCTTGGGAGAAGCCACCAGTTGCAAGTTCCAGTTCCGCGTAGCTGAACCACCGTGGAGGTTTCCCGAATACAGGTGTTTTATGCTGACAAATTGAACACAGAGGCGGTGGTCCGGGAGGTGCATTCCTTGACAATGAGACAACATCTCTCACATTTCCTCTGAAGTTCAAGTCAGACCTGCTTCTGATTGCACTGATTTCAGCCAAGAGATCTAGCTTCGAGATCTTCTCGAGCAAAGCATCTGCGGTAGGAGTACGAGTTCTTCTAGGACGGTTTGCTGCTAATCTTGAGGACGCAGATTCTTTCAAAATGTCAGCCATCCATGGCTGAAGGGATGAGGCTGCAGGAGGAGTTGAAGCTTCACTCTCAGAATCAGATACATTGACATCAGAGTGCTGGAAGTTGTCCTTGGTTGCCTCTTTCTTGAATGTGCTATTCGTTTCTGAAGCAGAATATGGAGATGTGCCAGGGTCTGAGCTTGAAACGGAGGATGTTCCAACATCAGTGCTACCAAAAGCTGTTTCTGACTCTGGACTGCTACTTGGTGTCACAGCCGGTTCACGAATCGGACATCGCTGTTCGTTGATACTGCTTTCGGTTTCACCAACTGAATCACTCAACTCAGGAAGTGGCAGGAGAGGTGATTTTGATTCTTTTGGGGGAGACCTCACCAGATTCAGACGAAGAACTTTGGGCCGAGAGCGCTTCATAGCAACAATGTTGCATTGAAGTTCTTCCATGCAACGTTTCTCTTCATGTTTCAATTCCCTGAGTAACAACAACATTGCTCAATGATGCAGCTATGGATTAAAAGTAACAGTTGCACTGTCAAAACTGTGAAATGTAGTAGCACTGGTTAACATTACTTGTCTAGCACAACCCAGCTTGCTTGTGCACGCTTTGATTCAGTAGCCACACCACCAGGAGAGGCAGGGATAACCTTAAGTTTTGTAATTATCTACACAAAAATGTAACCAGATTTTTTTAGCAAAAAAAAAAAAGAAGAAGAAGAAAAAGGTGCTTGTGCTGAAAGATTGAAGTAAAAAAACACAGCAGCTAGCTCCCTTTTGATACCTTGTTCGGATCATAAAAATCACGAAGTTTTAGCATCATTTGATTACACAAATCAGCGACATCGGAATTCTGAGTCAACACGCTCCTGTGGGCGCTCGCACAACCCCCTGCGAACAGCGGGAAGCCCCAGAACTTCTTGCCTGAAATTAAAACGAGAGGAAAAGAAGCGTAATTGAACTTAGTGAAAGTTGATCCATGAAGACAAATCCAAAGAGCTCAATGATACAGTATAAAAATGCATGGCATCGTAAGTAAATTGGGAAAGCTGTTGAAGAGGAAGGGCATGTATACCAGAGTTGTGCGGCGGCGGCATGACGGCGAGGAGCAGGATGGTGTCGCCGTGCTGGACGACGTGCGTGAGCGCCCAGACGACGGCGGCTTTGGAGATGTCCCTGGCGGCGGCCCGCACGGCCACCACAACCACCGCCTCCGCTCCCCGGCCCTTGTCCGGACCGGAGACCACCGCCATGTCCGAGAGCTCGAGCAGCCTCCTAGTGCTTCAAAAGCATTTCGGTTTCAGCAACAAGTGATGAAAAATGACACCAAAATGAGAGAGAGAGAGAGACAAGCACCGCTAGGCTAGCTCCGGGGACTTTAATGCCCGGAGACGAAGCAGGCAAACAGTAAACACTAGTACTCCACTGTTGTGGTGACTGTGGAGTAGAGAAACCACAGGACAAGAAAGAACAGGTCGTGGTAAAAAGAAAGAAAAGGCAGTCTCTTTTTTTTTTATTTTTTTGCAGGGCTAGTTGAATGGGGTCAGGGAGGGGGCCCGAGCGAGTCGCTGGGGCTGCGGATTGAGAGAAAGATTGCAACTTTTATATGGGTGCTGCGGGCTTGGCGGAGAGATGCATGGCGACGCGGGGAAGAAGGGCAAAATGGTGGGCGGCCACCCCCTGTGTCTGCTGCTACTGCCATCTCCGGATTTCGGGCGATTCCTTCCATCTCCATCCATGGCGATTAAGCTTCCTTCCAATCCAAATTGGCGCCGCATTCCGTCGGGAAACATGGGAAGCTTCCCCCTCCCCTGTTTATTAGTAGCTGAGTGGAAACATGCAAAACTGAGGAGATAACAAGAGGCCCACCCACCAATCCAAATTAACCACCGTCGTTCAACTGTGCCACCGCCGCAGCTAGCACGCCGACGACGACCACCTCCTCCTCGCCGGAATGCTCCTCTCCGGCGATTCAGCCGGCAGCAATTGCACCAAGTTGTATGCCTCGATCGATTAGCGTGGAAGAAGAGACGAGACGGCCATCAGGCCATGGCCCATGGAACAAGAAGGCAGCAACGGAAACCCGATGTACCCCACTCCCAGCTTCCGTAACTGCCCTTTGAGTTGGCCTATATCTACAGAATTGCCACTGCTGCACGGATGGGCCCCGTCTCGTCATCAGACGGCTCAGATGTGCCCACACGACAGAGCCTTACTTTGTGGACCCACGGACGTGTCCTGTTTGGACGGGGACGGACAGCAAAAGTTTGTGTGACCTGTCGTGCTCCAACTGGGCATTTCCCCTGCCAACTCACCAACCTACTGTTTGTTTATAGCCTGCCTGGCAACTACACCAAACACTCTGACCAAACTTACTCCTATCTCCATCTCCATCTCCATCTCTTCCATTTGATGAATTGCATGAAAGAGAGATACTGTATTTGAGTTGTGATGAATCCATGGAGAAGCAGTAATAAATCGATCAGCTTTGTGTTGGTTTTGGTCGATCACTGCCAAACTGCAAGTGAAACAAACACAAGACGAGCGAGCGATACCTGGCCCTCATGCAGTCTCAGTGACAGTCTTTTTTTTCTGGCCTCTTGTGTTCGTCATAAGCTCCATCAGAACCTGATCAGGCAGGCAGGAAGGCAGCTCGTTGCCCCTGCCTGTCAAGGCTGCTACACGCTTCAATTATACTATTGCTCTTGCTGTTCAAACTGAACACTAAGCTTCAACAGTAGCAGTGATTGTACAGTACTTGATCGGATGGCAATGCAATGGCAGCGTGGTAAATTAACACCAAAGAAGATGGCACTTGCTGTTGCTGCCTGCTAATTACTCCGTCAGCTAGGCCGTCCGTCCGTCCGTCGCCGTCGATGGGCACGGGCTGACGGCGTCAGCACGGCATCGGTTTCGCTCAAATTAAAGATGATGAAACAACCACTGAATTCGATGCGTTACTTTCTTTCTTTTTTTCTCTTCTCCTTTTGTGGCACGAACGTTAAGGCTGCTTTTTTAGTTTTCATTTGCAGGCAGAGGAGAGAGGCCGCTAGCTTTTCTGCTGATGAATTATTACAACTCCGTTGCATGTGCTTTATTGTTGGTTGCCTCGGCAGTTGCGCCTCCAACCTTTCTTCAATGAGCGATCGACTTCCATCCCATGCATGTTTGAATTGAAATTCACTCCACCGCGCAAAAGCGCGCAGCCGTCAATTTTCAACTTAATTTGAAGAGATTTTGAAGCTATGGATCCATTCAATCGAGTTGACAACGCTGGGGTGGAAGGAGAGGAACATCTTCACATTGATCTGTAGATTAAGCAACAGATGGGTGTTGTTGGGTCGTCATGGGAACAAGAGACGATAGTAGGAGTACGACTTAATTAGAAAGTCCATCTCGAACAAGAGACACCTACCGATATCTCCGTCCCAACGAAAACTAATTTGATGTGAGGCCAAATTCGGCTTCTATAGATTGTATAAAAATAATCAAGAAATATATATAGTTATGAATGTATGTTAATTAGTTTCAGTTTAATTTGTTTCTTTTTATAACTTGTAGAAATTAAATTCGACATGTTATGTTTATGGAGTTATATATGATCTCATACTCCCTCCGTCATCGGAGTTTGTGAAAGAATGAGATAAGTTAATTGGGAATAGATAAAAAGAGGAATGATTGGATTGGGATTGATAAAGTGGGTGTATTGTATTTTTTTCGAACGTGCAAAAGGATTGCACGTCAATATATTAAAAGGAAAAGAGTTTTTGTTACACAACGCAATCAGCTAGACCGACTTAAACCAGTAGAAGGGATAAAAAAAGCAAAAAAAAAAAAATGAAACTAGAAAAAGACTACTACGGTGGCTAAACACAACTAGGAAAAGAGCTTGTATTGTTATGTGTATGATGGATAAAAAATAAAGTTATTTTGTATTTTGGATGCTCGAGTCGATGGATTCAATTGGTCGTCGTACAGTGCTTGTGCTTGCATGGCTGGCTGTAATATGGAGTATATCCATCACCTGCACCAACTACTAGTATCGGCGTATGATGGATGGATCATGGATCTGTCTGCCGCTGCCGGCCGGTGGGCAACAAGTAGCATCTATATATCGATCATATATATATATCAGCGAAGGAAATTAACATACTAACATGCAGCTGCTGAGATATCATATTGATTCGCCATGCAATTAGCTCGTCCTCATCATCGGATTGGAGTGGCTATCAAATTAAAGCGATAGCGAAATGAGATCGCGATGCAGCCTTGTGTTCGGATCGCGATCGATCGGATGGAGGCCCGGCCAAATTAAAGCGGGCAGGCGAACAGCTTGAAAGAATGGGAGTGGATTCTAATCCTCGAGGGGATATCCTCTCGTATACCTTTTTCTTCCAAATTCGATGTAAATAGTTGTGAAAAATTCTGAAAAAAATTGACAATGTAGAGTATAACGATACCTACTAGTCCACCAAAATTCATATTCAAATTCGATCTACACATCGAGAAACAAAAAAGACAAATTTAGATATAAACAGTACGCTACTATTCATACGCTGAATTTGTCTTTTTTATATCTCGACGTGTGAGTTGAGTTTGGAGTTAAGATTTTGTGGAGTTGTATATATGTGTTGTATGAATGTTGTCAAATTTTTCCAGAATTTTTCATAACCGTTTAGATGGTTTTTGAGCAAACGAGGGAACATCCCTCAAGGGATTAGAATAGTTTCCGTGAAAGAATCGGTATATAATAGTCCAAGATCAGATGAGGAGTTGAGCTAGCTAGCACTGCACTGCACTGATCAATTTGTCTGATGAATCTAGCTATCAACTGGCAGGATGGCATGGCCGGCCGGACATTTACTCCTCAAGATCTTGGGGTCAGCAGCCATGGATCTCTCTTCTGTAGCACCGTACCGGCCTCCTTTCTTTCTTTTCACCCCATGCATCATCTCATCTCTGTATCCATGCATATGTAGGGGTGAAAACGGTACGGAAACTTTCTGGATTCCGGATCTATTTTCGAAAACGGAATCTGTCGGTCGGAATTTTTCGGAAACGGAAACGAATTCGGAAATATTTTCTCGGAAACGGAATCGGAAATGATAAGGGCAGTTTCCGTCGGAACCCGGAATCGGTCGGAAAATTTCCGGAAATTTTCTCGGAATTTCCGGAAATTTTCTCGGAATTACCAGAAATTTTGTGACTACAATACCCTTGATTCTTTTTTTAAGCACTAAATAGTGAATACCATGGTGTTTGACTGTTATTTTTTTAAAAAATATTTGTTATGCAAATCTAAAATTACATAAGAATATTTTTTGTGCTACATTGGGATTTATCAACAACATTACTCTTTTAAACATAGATAATTTATTCAATTGGATTTATCAGTTTGAGGGGTTTTTTTTTCCGATAAATTTTCGTTACCGTATTCGCGCCGGTTCGTTTTCGCTCCGTTTTCGATTTCGATAATATTCGATTCCGTTTTCGTATCCGGGGTTTCCGATTCCGAAAAAAATATGAAAACGAAAACGATAAAGATGGTTTCCGTCCGTTTCCGTACCGTTTTCACCCCTATGCATATGCATGCATTCTTTGATTAGCTAGTGGTCACGCTTATATATGGGGCGCTCGCTGCTTGTCTGCAGCCGTCACGACAAGCTAACACACGTGAGCATAGTAGTACGATCTATCGATCTAATATACTCCCTCCGTATTTTAATGTATGACGCCGTTGACTTTTTATCTAACGTTTGACCATTTATCTTATTAAAAAAATATGTAATTATCATTTATTTTATTATGACTTTATTCGTCATCAAATGTTCTTTTAACATGACATAAATATTTTCATATTTGCATAAAAATTTTGAATAAAACGAATGATCAAACATTGGTCACAAAGTCAACGGCGTCATACATTAAAATACGGAGGGAGTATATTAGATCGATAGATCGTACTACTATGCTCACGTGTGTTAGCTTGTCGTGACGGCTGCAGACAAGCAGCGAGCGCCCCATATATAAGCGTGACCACTAGCTAATCAAAGAATGCATGCATATGCATAGGGGTGAAAACGGTACGGAAACGGACGGAAACCATCTTTATCGTTTTCGTTTTCATATTTTTTTCGGAATCGGAATCGGAATCAGAAACCCCGGATATGAAAACGGAATCGAATATTATCGAAATCGAAAACGGAGCGAAAACGAACCGGCGCGAATACGGTAACGAAAATTTATCGGAAAAAAAAACCCCTCAAACTGATAAATCCAATTGAATAAATTATCTATGTTTAAAAGAGTAATGTTGTTGATAAATCCCAATGTAGCACAAAAAATATTCTTATGTAATTTTAGATTTGCATAACAAATATTTTTTAAAAAAATAACAGTCAAACACCATGGTATTCACTATTTAGTGCTTAAAAAAAGAATCAAGGGTATTGTAGTCACAAAATTTCTGGTAATTCCGAGAAAATTTCCGGAAATTCCGAGAAAATTTCCGGAAATTTTCCGACCGATTCCGGGTTCCGACGGAAACTGCCCTTATCATTTCCGATTCCGTTTCCGAGAAAATATTTCCGAATTCGTTTCCGTTTCCGAAAAATTCCGACCGACAGATTCCGTTTTCGGCAATATTGAAAGAAGTTTCCGTATAAGAACCCAATACGAGATTAATCAAAATTCGAAATAAAAAATAAATAAAATCTAAAATAAGGAAAGGAAAGGAGAGTCCAAGTAGAAATACAATTTAAAAATAGCTGAAATTCGGAAATTAAAAATAAGGAATATTAAAGAAGAGTACATATAAAAACCCAAACGAGATTAATCAAAATTCAAAATAAAAATAAAATAAAATTCCAAAATTAGAAAAGGAAATAAGAGTCCAAGTAGGAATACAATTTTAAAAATAGCTTAAATTCGGAATTAAAAAAAAAGCAATATTGAGAGAAGTTTTCCAATAAGAACCCAATACGAGATTAATTTAAAATTCAAGATTAAAAATAATAAATTAGCTGAAATTTCGGAATTAAAAATAAGCAATATTTAAAGAAGTTTTCCGTTTATAACAACTCAATACGAGATTAATTCAAAAATTCGAAATAAAAATAAATAAAATCTAAAATTAGAAAAGGAAAGGAGAGTCCAAGTAGAAACAATTTAAAAATAGCTAAAATTCAGAATTAAAAATAAGGAATATTAAAAGAAGAGACATATAAGAACCCAATACGAGATTAATCAAAATTCGAAATAAAAATAAAATAAAATCCAAAATTAGAAAAGGAAATAAGAGTCCAAGTAGGAATACAATTTAAAAATAGGCTTAAATTCGGAATTAAAAATAAAGCAATATTGAGTAGAAGTTTCCATATAAGAACCAATACGTGATAATTAAAATTCGGAATAAAAAATAAATAAATCCGAAATTAGCAAAAGAAAAATAAAAGAAGAGTTCAAGTTAGGAATACAATTTAAAATTAGCGCTGAAATCCTAGAATTAAAAATAAACAATATTGAAAGAATAATCCATATAAAACCCAATACGAGATTAATTAAAATTTAGGAAAAAAGAAAAACTAAAAGAGTTCAATAGGAATACATTTTGAAACAACTGAAATTGAAAAGAAATAAACAAAAAGATTAAAAGAACACACAATACGGTATTAACTAAATTTTTTTAAAAATTCTAAAATTAGAAAAAGAAAAATAAGATTTCAATTAGAAAGTAAAAAAAAAAACCCATTGATAATCATTGATTCGATTTTAAAATCTCAATGACAATAAAAAGAGAGGAGCAGTAGTGCGGGGGTGTATAGGAGTATAGTGTGCAAGAGTCGCCGACGTTGACGGGACTTCTAGAAAATAAAAAAATAAATCCAACGATAATTACGTTCAATTTTAGAAGCAATAACAATAAAGAGTTAGGCGGCGGACGGGACGTAGAGGAGCATAGTGGCATCGTTTGACGGGACTTTCTAAAAAATTATAAAATATGAAACCTAACAGACAATTAAACTCTATAACTACAAGGTCCAATTTTTAAAGGTTCGGGAACTTCTAAAAAGTAAAAAAAAAAAACCAATGATAATCATGTTCGATTTTAAAATCTGCAATCACAATAAAGAAAGGAGGCGCGGGCGAGCCGTAGGAGGAGTACATGGCAAATATCCGACTGTATTGTTTGGCGGGAACTTCTAAAAAGTAAAAAATGAACCAACGATAATTATTTCCGATTTTTAAAAATTTCAAGGGACATCTAGAAATTATAAAAAAACGAAATCCAGCGTGACAATAAACACTAAAAACTATATAGATCAATTTTTAAAGGTTTCAAGGGAATGAATAGATAAATAGTGTGTGAATCAAGCAAGAAATAAAGAAGGAGATGACATAGAGTACAACTGGTGTGGACTTTTAAAAACTATATAATTAGAAACACGAAGATAATAAGGTTTGGTACTCTCTCC
>CM020182.1:26277667-26361183 GCA_009805545.1 Oryza longistaminata
CTTATTTTTAATTCCGAATTTCAGCTAATTTTAGATTGTATTTCTACTTGGACTCTTCTTTTCTTTTTTTTTCCTTTTTCTCCGATTAATGTGGGAATTTCTTGCCACCACGGCGAACGTGGTGCCTTCTTTTCGAGCTGTCTTAATAATATAATAGATAATCACAAAACTGTAACTCTATTATAATCCTCCATGATTACCATAAGCGATACAACAACTCTGACTTTAAAACAGATGCAACATCAATATCTAGCACGCTGCCAGAATGATCAAGCGACCTTGACTTCCCATGATGGACTTTAGCCAAAGCCGCCTAAATAGTAAATGCCCAAACCTATTCGCGGCCAACAACTACACCCTAATAAAGAAATTGGTTAATTATGCCTCGTGAGCCGACCGCATTGGTTTCCCGCCCATGCTCGTTGAGTTGCAGCCCACATATGGCATTGAAGTATCACTATCATGGGACTACTTCAGTACACACGATGACATGGACTGTTTCACCCACGCCGATAACCACCTGTATGAAATGTGGGTCTGATTTGTTAGTAACATAAGAGTATATGGTACTAGTAATAGAGTTTTAGTTTTGTGGTAATTTCATCGTTAATTGTTGCGGTAATCTAAAATAGATTGTTGATGTTATAATAAGTTGATACTTATTATCTAAAAAAAATAAGTTGATACTTAATTTAGCCAGTATTTGCAATCGTATGGAATTTACTCAGGAAAGAAAGAAAGGAATAAGCTTAAACGTCCACAGAGGTAGCACGGTTTCTATATGGCCCAGGTCCAATATGATTTAAAGTTAGAGCCCTTTGGCAAGTCACCAGGCTCCAGCCCAGCTTTCGGGTGCGGAAATATGGACTTTTTTTGCGTATATGGTCTTTGCATCCATAAGAGGGCCCTTGGCATGCGCGTCCAGTAAAAGGAATAAGTCCACTTTGAGTCCCTAGAGTCAGTCTAATTCGTATCCCTCAATTGCGATACCAGATATTTTGACCCCCTAGCTATTAAAATCGCTCCCAACAGTATTAACAGTGGTTTTCGCTGACGTGGCTAGTTGACCTAGTCTAACCGGTCAAGTTAGCATGTGGGGCCCACATGTTAGCGACCTCTATCTTTCTCCCTCTCACTTATCTCTTTCTTTATTTCCTTTCCCCACCTATGGCGAGGGCCGTGGCATCCAGCGTTGAACGAGCAGGGCCGTGGGGTGTGGCGTTCAAGAAGCATATTGTGCCGGAGCCCGCTGCCGCAAGCCCCCACGAGGAGACCGAGGGTGGGCGGGTATTCCTCGCCAATAGGTCTAGGGCGACGAGGCCACCACCCATCGTCCATGGCGAGGGTCGTGGCAGCCGACAAGGATGGGGATGAAGAAACAGGCGGCACTGAAGCTCGCCGCCGTGAGCATCCGCAAGGAGGAGACCTAGGAAGGGCGCATCTTCTTTGCCAGTCGGTCAAGGGCAACAAGGTCAACAAACCTCCTTCCCGGCAATCGGTGGCTCCCCAAGCTCCACCTGATAGTGAGCACCCTGCTACTGTGGTCCCTTGGCATCGGCCTCTCCTCGAGCTCATTCTCCTTATGGGTAGCGGAGTTGAGAGGACTTGCTGGTCACCTGCCATTGCTGGGTAAGAGAGGAGATGAAAGAGGAAAGAAGAAGAGTCGCTAACATGGTGGCCCCACATGCTGACTCACCTGGTTGCACTAGTTAACGAGTCACGTCAGCAAAAACCGCTCCCAAAACAAACAAGAAAGTCAAATTCCACCAGTTTTAATACGTAGGAGATCGAGATATCCGATATTACTTGCCTCATCTTTTCGCTTATGCTTATGCTTATCAATCAAAATTTGAATTTTCAATCTTAAATTTGGAGTTGATTTTGGGGTTCTTTCATCGAAGTTTATTTTTTAGCATTTGCTTTTAGATTGCTAAGAATATGTATATAAAAAAATTATTCACAAATTATTTTTGTTTGCAAATAGGATCGAGGAATATAAATTAAATTGGACCTATATTTGAGAGTCAAAGTGGATTTATTCCCAACATAATACTCCATCCGTTTCTAAATATTTGACACTGTTGACTTTTTTAAATATTCAAAAAATTTGAGTCCCATTTGATTCATTGTTAAATATACTTATATATATACATATAGTTTTACATATTTCACAAAAGTTTTTGAATAAGACAAACGGTCAAACATGTGCTTAAAAAATCAACGGTGTCAAATATTTAGAAACAGGGGAGTATGTAAGCAGCCTAGATTTAACCGGGCATGGCCCAAAGTTATGCATATTTTTCTCCTCCATAAATCGGCACAACTTATTAGTAGGTGGCACAGGTCACAGATAGAAGGGCTGTGAACAGTAGGAAGTAAAGTGAAGCGCGGAGTCCCATGCTGCCGGCAATGGCGGATCTCGTCTCATTTGATCTAGCTCGTGCTTTGCTTGCTTTGTTAGCCGGTGACGGTGACGGTGATCGCTTAAAGGAGGGTGCATTAATGTTGACGAACGGGGACATGTCGGCCGGCCGGCAGCTCACCTCTTGGCTGCTTCTCTCTCTCTGGGGATCATATCATATCATATCGGAGGCCTTTCACAGTTGAAAATGATATAAACCCTGCCTATACATCCAATCAAATATACACAGCCAATACGTAACGTAACATAGTAAGACGATCACGCAATTTCGCGCTCTCTGTCTCTGTGGAGGAAAAGGAAATTAAAGCCGGTGAGGCAGCCATGTGTCCGTGATCATGATGAACACACTCGAATAGATCGAAAGACCGGAGCAGGGGTCGTGGATGCAGCAGTTGAATAATACAGTAGTAGAATCCAATCCAACCTAACCGCGGGGAAAGCTCGCCTTTGGGTGGGAGAGATTTAAGATTCTGATAAGCAGCTGATTGATAGCTGACTTTTAACAATATATGATTAACAAATTAACCAGCTTATGGCTTTCATTAACAAATTAACGATACCCGATAGTACAAATTAAGCACTGAATCGATTCACAAAAAGGAAAAAGAAAAGAGTTCGATTTTAACACCCTTGCTTAGTAATACTCCGTAGTGGAGTACTGTAATTAACAGCTCTTGGGCACGAAGCAGAGGGACTTCGCCATCGAGCCGGTCATCGTCAACCCCAAGGCCGCGCTGCCGCCAGTGATCGAGAACCTGGTGGGCGCCGTGCTGGCCGGGATGGAGAAGGGGAACGCCCCGATCATGTCGTCGGAGGGCACCGGGGGAGCGTATTTCATGCAGGACGCGTCGGGGCAGGAGCACGTCGCCGTGTTCAAGCCGGTGGACGAGGAGCCCATGGCGGCCAACAACCCACGCGGCCTCCCACCCTCGCCCACCGGCGAGGGGCTCAAGAAGGGGACACGCGTCGGCGAGGGCGCCATCAGAGAGGTCGCCGCCTACATCCTCGACCACCCTCCCGGTGGCCGCCGTTCGTTCGCGGGACATCATGGCTCCGCCGCCGTGGGCTTCGCCGGTGTCGCGCCAACCGCGCTGGTCCGTTGCATGCACAGGAGCTTCAAGCAACCTGCAGCTTCCGAACAATGTCCTCCATTGTTCAAGGTGGGGTCATTGCAGGCGTTCGTGAAGAACAGCGGCAGCTGCGAGGACATGGGACCTCGTGCGTTCCCGGTGCACGAGGTTCACAAGATCTGCGTGCTGGACATCAGGCTGGCCAACGCCGACAGGCACGCCGGCAACATCCTCACCTGCAGAGACGAACAAGGCCATGGCCTCACCCTGGTTCCGATCGACCATGGATACTGTCTTCCTGAGAGTGTAAGCACCGACAAAACACGCCGGCCAATGATTTAGCTAATGATCCTGATTCCATTTTGTGATGATGCATGCACATCGATCAGTTTGAGGATTGCACATTCGAGTGGCTCTACTGGCCGCAGTGTCGGGAGCCATTCAGCGAGGAGATGGTGGAGTACATAAGGTCACTGGACGCGGAGGAGGACATCGCCATTCTGAGGTTCCATGGGTGGGAGATGCCAGCCAAGTGCGAGCGCGTCCTGCGCGTCACCACCATGCTGCTCAAGAAGGGCGTCGACTCGGGCCTCGCCGCGTTCGACATGGGGAGCATCTTGTGCAGGGAGACGCTCACCAAGGAGTCTGTCATCGAGGAGATCATCCGTGAGGTTGAAGACGATGTTGGTGATGAAGCTGCCTTCCTGCAGTCCGTCTCTCAATCCATGGATCGCCGTCTGGGTGAATTATCCAAGAAAAAAAAAGTAATGTAAGTATACAAGATTAACTGGTTGCCCTCCCTCTACTCATATCATAGATAAATAACGTCAATAAAAAGGGCCAAGCTAAACTAATTAAAAAGGGACAGAGGAAAAGGTTGTACTAGTGTACTTGAGTTATAAACTTTTTGTGCAGCTGACAATTGAGTGTACATGTAATCAGCAGTGGATTTAAAGGCCTTGAGGGCGTGTACCCTTTTTCTTTCTTTCATGTGGTTTAATTATGTGGAAAATTTGACTACATGCATCACCTATTTTCCACAAACATCATGATCAAACTTAATATAACTCTGAATTCTCGCTTAATTTACGCATGGTCAAACTTACATGTATAACTGCAAAGAAACAAAAATAACAAAACCAATACATGTCGCGTGACCGCGCATTTCGCTGTCTGTTTTGCTTTTCTTATTTTCTCTCCATGTGTAGATAGAATATGATCTCGGTGTTTGTGCTGTCATAATTAGGGTTAAACTTTTCGGTTTAGCCAATTTGATCAGTTCTCACCGAAATTCCGAAATTTCGGATATTACCAAAATTCACAAAAAAATTTTAAAATTTCGGCTGAAATAATATCGTATCGGAGGGGTCTGAAATGACCGAAATTTTGGAAATTTCGTTCCGGAATTTCCAACCCTGGTCATAATATGTATATGATACCAAGTATAATCTATCTTGTCATGTTTTCTTTTCAGATTTTCTCGTAACTATGTTGACCATATACAAGAAACAACACACTCTATTAACAGTACAAAACACTTTCCATATAGAGCATCATTCCCATCCTTAAGGAGGTACCATGAGGTACGAGGTACCAATCTAATCTAACCGTTGGTTTAGAAGGGGTATGATCGGGCTAAAGAAATTACCGTCGTCGCATCAAGGCTGCCGTGGCTGCCGTCGCATCGAGGCCGCCGCCGCCGCGCCCGCCATCGCATCGAGTTTGCTCTTCACATGTGTTGCTTCCGGAAGCACGTGTGTTGCTGTCCGTCCTCTCCAGTTGCTGTCCATAAAAAACCTTCCATCGCGACCTCGCTCGCTGTTCGATGTTTGCTGTGGCCTCACCGAAGACGAAGATGACGTCGCCTGCCTGACAAGGAGTTACTGGCTGTCTTTGCGACCAGCAGCTGGGGCCTATGTGGCGGTGGCTCCCGTGGTGCTAGCAGCTGCACGGGGCGCGCTGGTGGCTAGCCGACGCGCCACGGCGGCGCTGGTGGTGAGCGGCCGATGCCGATGCCGCCGCCCAGGTGTGACCGCTAGGGGATGCGAGGAGAAGAAAGAGTACACGAAAAGACAAAAATACCCTTCCACACATGGTACCGCATCAATCCATTCTGCAGTACCACGCGGTACAGAGGCTGTCTCAGCCATTGAATTGGGCTAGATGGACGGCGAGGATTCGATATTGCACAGGCTCAAGGACAGTAAAAAAGCTTTTCCCTATAAGTATACCACCGTTATGTAATAATATTGTCCCTTACAAAGGGTAAAGCCAGTGACGGGTGGCTAAGGGCCTGGCCTCTCTCAAGGACAACTTAAAAGTGGCACAGTATGTAGATAAGGTTCGAGACGATGTAAAATCAGAGAGGATACGAGGGAAACTGTTTTAACAGTTCGAGTGGACGTCCACCCGTTGATTGCATGTCATCTAAATGGTTATGAAAAAAGTTAAAAAAAATATAAACAAGATAGATCAATATATAATACATCAATTCACAAACATGCATGTAAAAATTCAACTCCTACAAATTGTAACAAAAATAACAAACAGAACTCAAATTACTATATGTATATTTACAATTAAATTTGTTAATTTTGTTATAACTTGTAGAAGTTGAATTTGAACTTACATGTTTGTGGAGTGATATATTACATATTGATCTATCTTCTTAATTTTTTTGAAAAATTTTCATAATCATCTAGTTAACATGCAATAAACGGATAGACGTTCACTCAAGTTATTAGAATCATCTCCGAAGATAGGAGGGTAATATGCAGGCAGAGTGGAGGGGACACGTACGGTGCGTGTGGTGGCTAGTGGGGGAGGGGACGAGGGGTGGCGGTGTAGCTGTGGCTGGAGGCTGCTCGCTGACGAATCTTGAATCAAATTATGTCCTTTAAATTTCAGGAAAAATTTCAGCCAGCCGGCTAAGAAATTAATGTACAGCCCCAGGAAATTAAACACACTTTTAATAAGGTATATGTCCCATTGAAAATGGTACTTACATCCATCGGCATAACCAAACCATGCATGCAGGTGTACAAGTAACATATCCTCTATGATATGTTTACCCAGGAAAACATAACAGTACAACTAATGCATGCTCTGAAAACAAACAAACATACATACAAGGGAGCACACATGCAGCTAGCTCTGACGCATATATGTGCAGACTTTTTACAAGCATGCATGCATAATGCACAACCTATATGGCAACATCGATGCCACCGGCAATCTCCACGGTGCCGGCGTCGTCGTGCTCCGCCCCCGCCGCCGCCTCCCGCAGGCGCAGGACACCGGCGAGTATGTCCAGCAGCTGCTGCGGCGCTACGAGCTGGGGGAAGTGGCCGACGGAGTCGATGATCTCGACGGCCGTGGCGGCGCCCTTCATCCTGAGGTGCATGTACTCCGCCACGCTGGGCGGCGCCGCGAAGTCGGCCTTCACCTGGACGATGGTGCACGGCGTCTTCACGCCGTCGAGGACCTCCCGCTGGTCGCCGAGGAAGATCATCTTGGCCAGCTTGAGCGCGACGGTCGGGTCCATGGCGAGGAAGCTCTTGAGGAGGTGCTCCACGGCGGACGCGTCGCCGGCGGTGTTGGGGAGGAAGCTCCTGACCCAGCCGTCGAAGTCCGACTCCATGGCTGCCAGCATGCCGTGGATCGCCGCCTCCTCAAAGCCTCCAACATACCCCTCCTCCTCCAAGTTTATGTACCTGATTGATCCCATCCATGTCATCAGCTACGTACTCTATTCTAGTTCAGTTCTAATTTTGTTAATCAATTTCTTGTACTGTCAGAGACTCAGAGTAGCTTACTCCTATCTGGCAGCTGCATGCCCAATTGAATTTTCAAACAGGTACTTGCATGCAATCAAGTAGAAAAGCTAAGTAATAAATTAGATGCTTGATCATGCATGTTTTGGCAATAGAATATTAATTAGTTAGTTGCAAGGATCTGAAACATCTTGACTGATTGATACATGGATAATTTCTTGTGTTCCTATTTTTTAGCCTCACGTACAGGTTATGGACTAACTAACATGAGGCCACGATTGATCGATCCTGCCTCATCTCATCCGGACTAGAGCTTAGCTTTGATCTAATCTAGAGTAGCTAGCAGCAAGTGTCTGTTGCGACGTCCCGGTCGATCCGGCCAAATCTTATTTGCTAGTGTTCATTGGTCAGATTTGACAAGCGCTATCTAGGGAAAAAGAATCGAAAAGGAGGATTTTGTTTTCTTCCTGTGAATGAAGCTATGCAATTGATGATGTTTCTAGATCGATGTTGGGTGAGTCGTGAGCAACAGTGAACGTGACTGCTGCTGCATGGTCGCGATTAGTGTGCTGACGTGGACGTACACACGCTGACAATTAACACACAAAGTTGACAATGATAAAACTCAAAAGCTAGCATAGCTGCTATCTACTGGGAGGGAGTAGTATCTGGATGAACCAAACACGTGTTACACAACGACTAACTAATATAATTGTGCTTAAAAATAACTAATTAAATTAAATAGCTGTAATAATTAATAACGGTAATTAGGCTATGTTATCCTTGAGAAATAATTAAGGAACTGCAGCAAAAATGAATGAAATCTAGTGATCGATAATTAATTAACCTCGGGGAGGCGCAGACGAGGAAGATGTGGGCGAAGAGTTGGGGCCTCCGTTGGGCGGCGATGCAGGCGGCCATGGCGGACATGGAGTGCGCCACCACCACCGCGCCCGACGCGCCCACGCCCCGCTCCTCCATCACCGCGATGAGCTCGTCGGCGAACCTGCTGAAAGTGTACTCGTCGTCGTCCTTCCCGGCGCCGGCGCCGGTGAAGTCCCAGTCGAAGAGGAGGAGGTTGTGGCTCTTGGAGAGGGAGGGCACGAGCTTGTCCCACACCGCCTGGCTCGCGCCATAGCCATGGGCAAGCACCACGCTAATTACTCCCTCTCTCTCCTCGGCCTCGCGACCACCTCTCCTTTCCACCACTCTCGCGTTGGCGCGCCACACCTTGTTCATAGCTTCGATCAGCTATAGGGGCTTCACTCTCAGGAGCTAATAAGCTTAAGCTGGTGCAGTAAACTGCGCAACCACGCCTGTATTTATAGGGACTCATCAGAGATGCCAGCCCGATTTTGTGTCTGCAGAATTGAGGTCTAGCAATTAATATAGACTCTGTTTTGTGAAGTAACCGATTGATAGCTGCCTGATGAAAATCTAAAAAGGCTCGGTTACATAATTCAGAAAATAAACTACGAGCCAAAATTAAGTTGGTTTTGTCAGTATCTCCGAATTCTCACTAATTGATTCTCAGAATCTAAAGCTTTCCTAAGTACACTCCTATTTCATTTTCTCGGTCTAAAGCTACGAATTCTCATAAGCTATATAATAATTTAGACTATTTGAAAGGACTAAATATTCTATAAGAAACTGCAACAGTTAGAAACTCTCACAAACAGAACCATACACTTTTACAATAAATGATTAATTTGGATATGCAAGGATTACAGTGCATCTTTCTTTCTGAATTCCGACAAGCAAAAAATGGACAGAAGGACTAGAAAAGGTGCAAGAAGGCAGGTAGCAAGTGGCCGGGAGCTACAGTACAGATAGCCTAGATTCCCAGTCTCTCCCGGGAAAGTGCTGCTTTGTCGCCTAGCTAGCACCATCAATGGTGGTTGCCAAGTCGTAGATACCCCCTAGAACATATCATCTCTGACTGAACATCAGCAATTTTTACATTTTAGTCCCTTCATAAATTTTAATCTATAAATAGATCCTCATAAACACTAAAGCTAAACCTCAGCAGTCACACCTATGACGCGGAAGCCCAACATCTCAGCGTCATCAGTCTCGCCACTTAGGGCCACTTTGAATTGGAGGATTGTCATAGGAATTTTGGAGGATTTAATTTCCTAAGGATTTTTTTTCCTATGAAACCCTTTGATTCATAGGAAAGTATAGGAAATTTTCCTTAGAATTGCATTCCTATAGCTTAATTTCATAGGAAAATAAGCAAGAAGTTTAACCTCTTGAAAACTATCCTTTGCTTTGTTTGTTTCCTATGGTGCTATCAGAGGGACCCTCTTCATATTTCCTGTGTTTTCCATTCATGTAGGAGTAGGAAAACATGCCACTTCAATTCCTACGTTTTTCCTATTCCTGTGTTTTTCCTATCATGCGTTTCAAAGGGGCCCTTAGCTATGTGAAGCTCAGCTTTATACTTGATAATATAAATGTGCTATTTTTAACTACACGATGCTAAGTACTGCCTCCGTTTCAGGTTATAAGACGTTTTGACTTTGGTACTCTAAGTTTGACTAACTCTGTAGAAAAAGTAGTAATATTTACAACACCAACATAGTTTCATTAAATCTATAATTGAGTAAATTTTCATAATATATTTATCTTGGTTAAAAAATATTACTACTTTTTTTTCTATAAAATTAGTCAAACTTAGAGTAGTTTGACTTTGACCAAAATCAAAACATCTTATAACCTACTCTCTCCGTCCCAAAAAAAGACAAACCCTGGTTTCCGTGCCCAACGTTTGACCGTCCGTCTTATTTGAAAAAAATATGAAAAAAAATAAAAAGACAAGTCACGTATAAAATATTAATCATGTTTTATCATCTAACAACAAGGAAAATACGAATTACAAAAAAAAATTAATATAAGACGGACAGTTAAAGTTGGACACGGAAACCAGAGTTTGACTTTTTTTGGGGACGGAGGGAGTAAAATGGAGGGAGTAGCTTAGTGGCTTTCTTATGCAATCTCTCCCTGGCATGATCGACTTCCCATGCCTCTGTTTTTCATTCTCTTTTCTAATTGAAGTGTTCTGGTGATATTAGCTGATCGACCTCTGTAGAAAGCGTTCTAATTATATTAGCTGTCCTATATAGAAAAGTACAAAATATACTGGTGCTTACTATTGTATTGCCTCTTCTTTTTTATTCTATTGGTTCCATTATATTTTTAAAAACGAGGTGAGTGGGTCGACACCAAGACCCCTGGTGCTGAGATGTTGGCACTACTACAGAAACCGTTTTTGCAAACGGGCCGGAGCGATCTTCGCATGCGGTTGCGCCAACCGCATGCGCCATATCGTCTGCGAAAATGCAAATCTTTGCATGCGGCCAGGGCACCCGCATGCGAAAATGTAAGGGTTGTTGGGGTTTTGGGCGATCCCGGTTATAGTGCCTTTATTGGCCTAGCTCTTCTAGGTCTGTATTTGGTGTTGTCAATGTGTGGATGGTGATATACTTTTTTTCCTGGTTACGGACTCCCAGGGTTGTAATCTAATTTTTCTCTGCTCTATCAATACGAACTTTGCACTGTCTTGTGCAAGTCGTTCAAAAAAAAAGTGTTGCTATCTCAGCACGTACGACAAGTAATGGCTTGTATATGTTTTTTTTTTAAAAAAAAGAATCGCTTGTATGTATTGTTAGGGGAAAAACCGTTTAGCAGGAAAAAAAAAAGGCGATGTGGATACCTTCTTTGTCCGACGCCCCCAAAAAATTGTAGCCTCTTTACTAGTGGTGGTCCTTACTAGACAACAAACTCATAGTATCATTTTTATACAATTAGAACCTCCAAAAAGATATTCATGTGTAAAGCTTTGAAACTTGGACATAAGGCATGCAAACCGAATGTTTTTTGTGATCCCAAAATAGGAGCATCACGCTTTAAACTGAGAAAACGCAAACAAAACTAAGAATCTGGCATACTTCAATTCACGAAAAGTTAAGAAATCCAAAATTAATTAACTTCTTTTTTATTTTGTGACCAGGAAGACTGCTGTGGTTAATTTGAGATATCGCGCACATAATATACTACGAGCAAGTATAATAGTAGGTTATAAGCCAACTATAAGTTTATGTGGAGGAAAGAGAATTTAAAAAATGAAGAGGGTTGGCTCTCGTGCAAGAGCTAGATACATTAAATGCATAGGCAAGAGATAGAGGGAGGAGGAGAAAAAAAAAAGATAACCTTATAGCCAATTTACTATACATGTTAATTAACTCTAATATAAGCTATAAGCTCATAGTTGGCTCTCTCTTATTAAACTTGCTCTACATGGAGGTTCAGGCGCACTACTTAAATGCACGAAAAGTTAACTTTTGGAGGAAACTGCAAGTTGGCAAGTTGCTTATTGGGACCCCTGTGGCTAGGAATTTCTGTCAACTTATTCTTTTCCGTGATGAAATTGGGTTGTAGTCTCTCAACGCAACACGACAACTGGTCCTGTATGCTTAGAAAAGGATCGGTTTAGCAGGCTTCACTGATGTGGACAACGCCTTTAATTAGTTTGTCCTTACACATTAGGTTAATTGGCACCCCAAATTTTGTAGCCTTGAGTGGTACACGTCCTTATTATATATCCAAGTTTTCAGCTAGCTAGCTCTACTCATAATGATCTATAATGCATGAGGTCATGACATAGTACTCCTGTAAAAAAAGAAGTTCTAATATTCACAAAATATAAAATATATTTCTTTTTAGATAATTTTTAAAATTATACTTTTTTAAGAACAAAGGGAATGCTAGTTAATACTATCATGCTTAATTAATCTGCTTGCTTATGGATGTAGAGGATCCCAGCATGTAATGAACTAATGATATGATGCTGATATATACCTCCAAATCTATCATTTTAATTGGGTAGCAGAGTTCTGTATTTGCCTAAATGTTGTACTAATATGCGGACAGTGATGACGTGCTCAGCCCAGAAATTTTAACATTTTAGCCCTTTTACAAGCATTATTCTCCAAATAAACCCCCATACAATTATAACTAAAAATAGAGCTCAACATTAGCGCCAGGTTCATGGCGACGAGGTTCACACAATTACAAAAGTGATTTTTCTATACGAGGCCCCATCATTTTTCCATGCGGACCATAACTAGTGGCGTATGTAAAAAACGAGGATCATTTTTCCATACGGCTGCTTAAGTGGCCCGTATGGAAAAATCGATTTTTCCATGCGGTCGCTTAAGTGAAATGAGCTCATTTTTGCATGCGGCCATCTTAAGAGACCCGTATGGGAAAATCGATTTTTCCATACGGGCCACTTAAGCAGCCGTATGGAAAAATGATCCTCGTTTTTTACATACGCCACTAGTTATGGTCCGCATGGAAAAATGATGGGGCCTCGTATAGAAAAATCACTTTTGTAATTGTGTGAACCTCGTCGCCATGAACCTGGCGCTAATGTTGAGCTCTATTTTTAGTTATAATTGTATGGGGGTTTATTTGGAGAATAATGCTTGTAAAAGGGCTAAAATGTTAAAATTTCTGGGCTGAGCACGTCATCACTGTCCGCATATTAGTACAACATTTAGGCAAATACAGAACTCTGCTACCCAATTAAAATGATAGATTTGGAGGTATATATCAGCATCATATCATTAGTTCATTACATGCTGGGATCCTCTACATCCATAAGCAAGCAGATTAATTAAGCATGATAGTATTAACTAGCATTCCCTTTGTTCTTAAAAAAGTATAATTTTAAAAATTATCTAAAAAGAAATATATTTTATATTTTGTGAATATTAGAACTTCTTTTTTTACAGGAGTACTATGTCATGACCTCATGCATTATAGATCATTATGAGTAGAGCTAGCTAGCTGAAAACTTGGATATATAATAAGGACGTGTACCACTCAAGGCTACAAAATTTGGGGTGCCAATTAACCTAATGTGTAAGGACAAACTAATTAAAGGCGTTGTCCACATCAGTGAAGCCTGCTAAACCGATCCTTTTCTAAGCATACAGGACCAGTTGTCGTGTTGCGTTGAGAGACTACAACCCAATTTCATCACGGAAAAGAATAAGTTGACAGAAATTCCTAGCCACAGGGGTCCCAATAAGCAACTTGCCAACTTGCAGTTTCCTCCAAAAGTTAACTTTTCGTGCATTTAAGTAGTGCGCCTGAACCTCCATGTAGAGCAAGTTTAATAAGAGAGAGCCAACTATGAGCTTATAGCTTATATTAGAGTTAATTAACATGTATAGTAAATTGGCTATAAGGTTATCTTTTTTTTTTCTCCTCCTCCCTCTATCTCTTGCCTATGCATTTAATGTATCTAGCTCTTGCACGAGAGCCAACCCTCTTCATTTTTTAAATTCTCTTTCCTCCACATAAACTTATAGTTGGCTTATAACCTACTATTATACTTGCTCGTAGTATATCATGTGCGCGATATCTCAAATTAACCACAGCAGTCTTCCTGGTCACAAAATAAAAAAGAAGTTAATTAATTTTGGATTTCTTAACTTTTCGTGAATTGAAGTATGCCAGATTCTTAGTTTTGTTTGCGTTTTCTCAGTTTAAAGCGTGATGCTCCTATTTTGGGATCACAAAAAACATTCGGTTTGCATGCCTTATGTCCAAGTTTCAAAGCTTTACACATGAATATCTTTTTGGAGGTTCTAATTGTATAAAAATGATACTATGAGTTTGTTGTCTAGTAAGGACCACCACTAGTAAAGAGGCTACAATTTTTTGGGGGCGTCGGACAAAGAAGGTATCCACATCGCCTTTTTTTTTTCCTGCTAAACGGTTTTTCCCCTAACAATACATACAAGCGATTCTTTTTTTTAAAAAAAAAACATATACAAGCCATTACTTGTCGTACGTGCTGAGATAGCAACACTTTTTTTTTGAACGACTTGCACAAGACAGTGCAAAGTTCGTATTGATAGAGCAGAGAAAAATTAGATTACAACCCTGGGAGTCCGTAACCAGGAAAAAAAGTATATCACCATCCACACATTGACAACACCAAATACAGACCTAGAAGAGCTAGGCCAATAAAGGCACTATAACCGGGATCGCCCAAAACCCCAACAACCCTTACAACCGACACGAAACCCCGCTCTATCCACGTCTTAGGGATTTAGGGAGAGAGGGTGAGAGAGAAGAATGAAACCGCTCTCCCCCTAGACTCTCCAACGTGGCCAACTCAACAAAATTTAATTACATAGAAGAATAAAGTAAGTAATAGAAATTCCTAATAATCACAAAAAATGGGGAATGAACAGAGCTAGATGTCTGAATGAGCATATATAGTTCCATAAAAAAAAATCCTTAGATTTGTTTTTTTGTTGGACAGAGTGAATATGCAAATTAAAAGTCCTCTCACGGCAAGTTGGCATTAAAGAAGTGTTGGCAATTTTGGTCGTCTTGCCGTCATACGGCCAAAACAATAAACAGAGGAGCTCGCGTCTTTGTTAATCTGCGTTACCGTCATAAGATTCTGTGGCAGCACATACAGTTTATTTCATCCTGAATTAATAACTGTTATATACTCCAAATTGAGTACGTGCCATATAGTAGAATGTGGTAAGATGGTTGAGGGTATAAAAGAGAGAAATTTAGATGAAAAGTGACTGATTTGATAAATAGCATAAAGAGAAATAATTTGGGATGGAGGGATAGGAGTATCACTTGGTGGGTTGTAGCAACCAAAAATATCCTTTCAGTTTAACTGATGGCTGCTTGACGGGAGGGCCGGCGACAGAAAATGGCGTACTCTCTCCCAAAAGAAAGTAAAAACTCAATCTAAGGCATGGATGTAACTCATCAGTCGTAAGTTGAGTTTTTTTTTTTTTTTTTTTTTAATAGAAAAAAAAACGGGGGAGTTCTAGCTAGGCTGTTTAATTTGTACTCTACTGTACCAGTTGAATTTGTGTTTGTGAGGGTGGATGGAATTGGCTGCAGGGTGGTGTGAAAGGAAGGCCGGATCTATCGTTCGTTGTTGGCATCCATGGGAACGCATATATGCAGCGTGGTGTACGTACGTGGATGGAGGAGCTCTACATATATGGAGTAGTAGCGCGCGCTGGCTGCAGGTGACAGGTGACATGGCATGTAGGGCACGGCGGATCCGGCGGAAAGCGGCCCGTGCACTTATTCGCCGGCGCGGCGGCCGCCATGCACATGTACGCGCCGTAATGGACTTTTTGCTACTACTTACTACACCTAATTAGAGTAAGCATGATTGATTGCAAGCTAAATTATAAGTACTTCCTCCGTTTTACGCTATAAGAGTCAAACTACATCAAATTTGACTAAGTTTATAGGCAAATATAGTAATATTTATAATACCAAATTAGTTTCATTAAATCAATAATTGAATATATTTTCATAATAAATTTATCTTGGATTAAAAAAGTTATTATTTTTTCCTACAAACTTAGTTAAATTTGAAGCAGTTTGATTTTGACCAAAGTCAAAACGTCTTTTAACCTGAAACGGAGGTAGTAGTAATTAATCACGTCGACGGATATATCTCGACCTGTAGCAGCAGGTACAATAGCAGACTATAAGCTAGCTATAAACATATTTTAAGGAGATAAAAGAGAAAAGAGAAAAATAGCGGGCTGCAGATTTGTAGCCAGCTACAGCACGGACTCTATTAATTATGTAGTACATGTTTATTGGTAACTAATTACAGCACGGATTCCAAGATGCATGTGTATATGACAGGTGGGACAAGACATTAATTATGTAGTACATGTTTAATGGTAACTATTGTATGAATTGGTTATTAAATTAACTATAGCTGATTAATTGCTGGTTGTACTATTAAACTTGCTCTAAGTCAACACACGGAATAATAAATTATTTTATTACTACATGTCATCATGCTTAATTTGAACTACTACACTATTACTCCTTCCGTTCTTAAAAAAAAAACGACCTAGACACATCTTAATACAACGAATCTGGATATAGAGTATAAACTAGCTATAAATATATTTTAATATCTAAAATGTTCAAATTCGTTGTACTAGAGTTTTTTTTTTACGGAAGGAGTAGGTTGCTGTCGGTCGATCAGGAGATTGGGCGCCCGCGCTGGCCGACTGGAAGCAGCAGGTAAGTTATGCTACGTGGACTACCGGACTCAGGTCGGCTGTATAGGCCCACACAATCAGGCCCATTGATGTATACCAAGTACTGTAGACTGTACTAGTAAAAAGGAATAAGTTCACTTTGAGTCCCTTAACTAGCAACCGAATCTAATTTACTACATATGTCGACCTTTAACTATTAAAACCGGTGTAATTTAACTCCCTCGGTAATTTTGGAGGGCTGTTTCGCTGACGTGACACCTATATGGCCATGTTACCTCGGTCTTCGTTCCACGTGGAGTTGACACGACGCCTATGTGCATTAGAATTAAAAAAAATATATGCAGGACCTATTTGTCATTAAAAAAAAAATACTATGAGGCCCACATGGCATCCTCTTTCCTTCCTTCTTCCTCCTCCCTTGTCTCTCTCCCCATTTCTCTTCGCTTGACCAGCAGTACCAGATGGCCGCGGTACATACAAGCGATTCTTTTTTTTAAAAAAAAAACATATACAAGCCATTACTTGTCGTACGTGCTGAGATAGCAACACTTTTTTTTTGAACGACTTGCACAAGACAGTGCAAAGTTCGTATTGATAGAGCAGAGAAAAATTAGATTACAACCCTGGGAGTCCGTAACCAGGAAAAAAAGTATATCACCATCCACACATTGACAACACCAAATACAGACCTAGAAGAGCTAGGCCAATAAAGGCACTATAACCGGGATCGCCCAAAACCCCAACAACCCTTACAACCGACACGAAACCCCGCTCTATCCACGTCTTAGGGATTTAGGGAGAGAGGGTGAGAGAGAAGAATGAAACCGCTCTCCCCCTAGACTCTCCAACGTGGCCAACTCAACAAAATTTAATTACATAGAAGAATAAAGTAAGTAATAGAAATTCCTAATAATCACAAAAAATGGGGAATGAACAGAGCTAGATGTCTGAATGAGCATATATAGTTCCATAAAAAAAAATCCTTAGATTTGTTTTTTTGTTGGACAGAGTGAATATGCAAATTAAAAGTCCTCTCACGGCAAGTTGGCATTAAAGAAGTGTTGGCAATTTTGGTCGTCTTGCCGTCATACGGCCAAAACAATAAACAGAGGAGCTCGCGTCTTTGTTAATCTGCGTTACCGTCATAAGATTCTGTGGCAGCACATACAGTTTATTTCATCCTGAATTAATAACTGTTATATACTCCAAATTGAGTACGTGCCATATAGTAGAATGTGGTAAGATGGTTGAGGGTATAAAAGAGAGAAATTTAGATGAAAAGTGACTGATTTGATAAATAGCATAAAGAGAAATAATTTGGGATGGAGGGATAGGAGTATCACTTGGTGGGTTGTAGCAACCAAAAATATCCTTTCAGTTTAACTGATGGCTGCTTGACGGGAGGGCCGGCGACAGAAAATGGCGTACTCTCTCCCAAAAGAAAGTAAAAACTCAATCTAAGGCATGGATGTAACTCATCAGTCGTAAGTTGAGTTTTTTTTTTTTTTGAGAGAAAAAAAAACGGGGGAGTTCTAGCTAGGCTGTTTAATTTGTACTCTACTGTACCAGTTGAATTTGTGTTTGTGAGGGTGGATGGAATTGGCTGCAGGGTGGTGTGAAAGGAAGGCCGGATCTATCGTTCGTTGTTGGCATCCATGGGAACGCATATATGCAGCGTGGTGTACGTACGTGGATGGAGGAGCTCTACATATATGGAGTAGTAGCGCGCGCTGGCTGCAGGTGACAGGTGACATGGCATGTAGGGCACGGCGGATCCGGCGGAAAGCGGCCCGTGCACTTATTCGCCGGCGCGGCGGCCGCCATGCACATGTACGCGCCGTAATGGACTTTTTGCTACTACTTACTACACCTAATTAGAGTAAGCATGATTGATTGCAAGCTAAATTATAAGTACTTCCTCCGTTTTACGCTATAAGAGTCAAACTACATCAAATTTGACTAAGTTTATAGGCAAATATAGTAATATTTATAATACCAAATTAGTTTCATTAAATCAATAATTGAATATATTTTCATAATAAATTTATCTTGGATTAAAAAAGTTATTATTTTTTCCTACAAACTTAGTTAAATTTGAAGCAGTTTGATTTTGACCAAAGTCAAAACGTCTTTTAACCTGAAACGGAGGTAGTAGTAATTAATCACGTCGACGGATATATCTCGACCTGTAGCAGCAGGTACAATAGCAGACTATAAGCTAGCTATAAACATATTTTAAGGAGATAAAAGAGAAAAGAGAAAAATAGCGGGCTGCAGATTTGTAGCCAGCTACAGCACGGACTCTATTAATTATGTAGTACATGTTTATTGGTAACTAATTACAGCACGGATTCCAAGATGCATGTGTATATGACAGGTGGGACAAGACATTAATTATGTAGTACATGTTTAATGGTAACTATTGTATGAATTGGTTATTAAATTAACTATAGCTGATTAATTGCTGGTTGTACTATTAAACTTGCTCTAAGTCAACACACGGAATAATAAATTATTTTATTACTACATGTCATCATGCTTAATTTGAACTACTACACTATTACTCCTTCCGTTCTTAAAAAAAAAGACGACCTAGACACATCTTAATACAACGAATCTGGATATAGAGTATAAACTAGCTATAAATATATTTTAATATCTAAAATGTTCAAATTCGTTGTACTAGATTTTTTTTTTTACGGAAGGAGTAGGTTGCTGTCGGTCGATCAGGAGATTGGGCGCCCGCGCTGGCCGACTGGAAGCAGCAGGTAAGTTATGCTACGTGGACTACCGGACTCAGGTCGGCTGTATAGGCCCACACAATCAGGCCCATTGATGTATACCAAGTACTGTAGACTGTACTAGTAAAAAGGAATAAGTTCACTTTGAGTCCCTTAACTAGCAACCGAATCTAATTTACTACATATGTCGACCTTTAACTATTAAAACCGGTGTAATTTAACTCCCTCGGTAATTTTGGAGGGCTGTTTCGCTGACGTGACACCTATATGGCCATGTTACCTCGGTCTTCGTTCCACGTGGAGTTGACACGACGCCTATGTGCATTAGAATTAAAAAAAATATATGCAGGACCTATTTGTCATTAAAAAAAAAATACTATGAGGCCCACATGGCATCCTCTTTCCTTCCTTCTTCCTCCTCCCTTGTCTCTCTCCCCATTTCTCTTCGCTTGACCAGCAGTACCAGATGGCCGCGGCCGCGGCCGCCGTCGCCGCAGCACCCGCGAGTCTCGCGCTGCCATCCACCTCCCACTCGTGATGCGATGCGACAAGGCCAGGCAACGACATGTCTGGGATGGTCGGCATGTCCCTCGGCTCCGCCAGCCCGTCCGGCTCCGGCTTCGGCAAGAAGACGGACAAGATGCTCGCCTTCGCGGAGCGGCTCTGGTGGCGCATCCAGAAGCACGACGAGGCATTCACATCGATCTCCCTCGCTTCCAATTTCCAGACCTGGGCGCCAACTTGTCCATCATTCGTCCGCTTCACCTGTCTACTCTGAAATTCCAATTTCTCTGGCTACCGTGTTCGCTGCATTTTTCTTTCCGATCTCACTGTATCCGCTGCATTTACTCGCCTTCCACATCTCGCCAGCAGTGATGCCGCATTGCTCTGCCCATGTGTTAGGATGCAGAGCTTCCGTGAAGCTAGCAATGGCCGTGGACTTTTTAGAATTTAGCCTATGTGAATTCAATGAAGCCTCGTCCTCTGTTTTACTCTACTACTGCTTGTCCTCTACTTAAGTCTAATGATTTTTTTTTTCTCTAGGGACCATTTGAATCGTAGGAATGGAGAAACAGAGGGATAAAAAAGAGGACTCTGTTAGGAATGAAAGGGTAAATAAAATACACAAGAATGACCGTTTGATTGAAATATAGAAAAAAAAACACAAAAATCGGTTAAGAATTAAGATAGATAGCTTCAAAGGAAATCTTCAAATAGGTTGGAGCTATTGCTAAGTTTCCTTCAAAATCTACATGCAATGAACCAATCTATAGGAATTTTATAGGATTTGGTAAGCTCTAATCCTTTATATCAAAGGACCAAATAGTAATCCTATGAAATTCCACCATAAATTCTTTGATTCAAAGGGGCTCTGAGAATGAGTTTTCTATGAAGTATCCAAAACAACCAATTCGACGAATTCATGCGTTTTTAATTGTGTAGGATTTGGTATGGTGATTTGGATCTTCGGTCGTAGCGTTTGGAAGGAAGTGGTGATCGAAATTGTCAAGTGCTTGAGTAGATAGAGATTTTGTTTGGTTGGCACTACCCAAAGCATGCGTTGTTGGAGTGGTATGCCATAGAGCTGCGATCAAGATCCGACGGCTCCCAATGGCTCTGGTGACATGTCTCCTTGACACTTTCCAAAAACGGACAATTGGTCGGTTGATGTTGGGTTCCTTATTTGTACTGCTCCAGAAGTATATAAAAAGCGGAAGTTCCCAATGCAACAAGAGGAAGAGCACTATGAGCAATACGCCATTGGAGACCAATTAACTTGAATATTGGCGCGTCGTCGTCTTGTCCTGCTGCTTCTCATCATTGGTCCGTTATACTCATGGAGTAGCTAGGATGGTTAATTTGTTGATTTGCAGTTAGCGGAGGAGTAATTAATTAATTATGTTATTAATCTTGTGTTGGCATGGCAGCCGCGGCGGGTGCGGCGGCGTTTGGGATCCGACGAGATGCGCCCAAGGCATACTGCTTCTACGGCATTGGGTGGACGGGAGTGCCTTACTTGCCGGGCACCGCCGCCGCCATTTATATCGGCAACACCAACTCCTCCATCGCCGGCTACCACTCGCCGGCTCGCCGCCGGACACGGCCACCTCCTACCGGTTCTGCATCCCCTCCTGGGTGGCCTTCACCGCCAACGCCACCACCCTCTGCGGCCAACCCGCCGTCGACCACGCCGCCGCCATCTCCGGCTTCAAGCGACTCATCGGCCTACAGCCGGGAGATCCTCACGCCAAGAGGGTGGCGCAGATTGCGCCCTACAAGCTGGGGGAAAAGATCGGGAGATGCAGCATCCAGGTCCAAGTGGATGATGGCGCCAAGTGTCGCGTGGACGATTTCCTTCCCGAGGATGTCGCCGGCATCCTCATCGCCCACCTCAAGAACACGGCGGAGGCGCACCTGGGCCACCGCATCGACAACGCCGTCGTCACCGTCCCCGGCCACTTCAATGGAAACCAAAGGCAAGAGGTCAGCTCTGGTTCAACCGAGTACGGTGGCTTCCGCTACGTCTCCGTCGTCGACGAGGAGGTCGCCGCGGCCGCCGCGCACGGCCTCCACGAGGACCGGGGCGACGGCAAGGTCATCCTCGTCTTCCACCTCGGCGGCCGCACCGCCCACGCCACCAAGTTCGTCATCCGGGACGGCACGCCCAGCCTCATCGCGCTGCGCCATGACCCCTTCCTCGGCGGGGACGACTTCACCGCCAGGGTGGTGGATCACATGGCCGACCTCATCAGGGACAGACACGGCGGCAGGGACGTCCGCGCCGACGCCGCCGCGCTCCGCAGGCTGACGGCGGAGTGCGAGCGCGCCAAGAAGGCGTTGAGCTACCAGCAAGAGACGGTGGTGACCATGCGCTTGGACGACGACGACTTGTTGATCTCGGAGCCTCTCACGCGCAGCAAGCTGGAGGAGCTGATCGGCGACCTGGTGGGCAGAGCGGTGGGCCTGGTGGAGAGCTGCGACGCTAGTTTCGGCGACGTTGTGGGCGTCGACGAGATCCTGATGGTGGGTGGAAGCACGAGGATCCCCATGGTCCGCGACCTCGTCAAGGACTACTTCCATGGCAGGGAGGCCAGCAACGAGAAGGGCGTGGAGCCTGACGAGGCGGTCATTCGCGGCGCCCTTCTTCTTTCCCACCCACACCACGCTAGGTACCTCGACCCTTGCTACGACTACTGGCATTCCCGCTAATGCTAATGTTCCTCCTCCTCATGCCTCTTACTATTAGCTTGAGCAATTTCAGATCCAATATTGGCTGTGCCTATATATCCCTCATGCATGTTAACTGTGTTTTATTCTCAACACTTTTGGATCAACATCATCGAATGATGCACTACTGTCTATTGTGTTTAATCCCAGTGAACCTTCTTCTTTTTTTTACTAGCAACTTTTTACTGTTTGGTTTCTGAAACCAACCTGAATCTTGTTGAGATCTTCCCAACACAATGTGACACATGCCACATGTAAATTACTCAAACACATGTACTACCTCTTGTTGGGAGTATAAGTTAGGCCGCTTGTTTCCATTTCACATGCGTAAATATACCCCTAGCAACAAAACGGCAGGATGAAATCAACATCCTGAGCCTTTGGGGAGAAAAAAAAAAGGAGAGAGAACTTACATAGTATGGTACAGCAACAGCAGGGCATCCAAAGAAAAGGTAAAATTTTATCCCTAGAATTATCATCTGCACTAACTGCATATATGAGGAGAACCAAGGAATAATATTACACTCTTTTCAAACTAGTACAAGATAACAAATCACGTATTTCCCTATATCAATTCCCGCTTGAGTATTATCGGTTTTGATCACTGGAAAGCTAGCATGCGGCCGGTGCATCTCGAGTCTATTGGAGTATTGGACCAACCACAGCTTCAAGATCACATGAAGCACTGTCCCAGCCAACGCACTAGGCACAGAGATGAACCTCACTGAATCACACACTCGCATTTCCTGAAACACTCGTTTTCTACCTCGTCATCTGACAAACTTTCATCGCTGTTCAAACATGGTTTTAGCAATCAGAAAATGCTACACTATCTAAAACAACAACTATCAGGATGTGCAATCTGAATATCCTCGTGAGATCTAATGCATCAAATAGTTTCTGCTACCATTAACATGGATGAATTTTGTTATTTTTTAAGAAGCCAACAAAAGTGCAAGCAGAATTAGTGTTTCATGAAAGTAAAATGAATACCTGATTTCAAATTCTCTGATCTCGAAAAGTTCCTTCCCACAAGTGTCAGTCCACTGAACTTTTCTCCGTTCCATACCAGCTTTCAATGTCTGTACATCTTCCAGCGATTCACGTGGATCCTCGGCATCACTTACTACATAACGCTCTGAAGAATCCCTTTTCAAGTTGTTCTTCAGACACCCTTTTATCCCACTTTCATTGACATAGGAGTAGCCATTAGTTGTTGATTTCCTGTTTTTTGAACTGGATAATCAGGGTGATTGCTGTGATGAGTTCCCAGCCGTGTCGCTTGAAGCCAATTTTGGAGGAGACACCCCCTTGAGCCTTGCAGGGTGGACATCCAAAGCATATGAAGGAAGCACATTTACCAGAAGGAACATTGTTTTCCTCTGAAGCTACCATGTGACACTGGAAGATTGGCATGCCTCCGCCAGGTTTACCTCTCTACTTTATCAATTCGTTGCTAAGTGTCATTTTCTTTAAAAAATAAATAATTAAGAACTCGTCCCAAGCCCAAGGTGAGTGAGGATAAAAGTGAGTAGTACTCCGGATGAGCGGAGGAGGCCGATCGATGTTTGTGGGCCGGGCTTACTAGAGTGGAAGCAGTTGGGGTGTAGTCCGAGCTGTGTGCTTCGCGAGAAAAACTGGCCCACCAATGTCCGCTTTCCGAAACAGTAACGTCACCTCACCTCACTGCTACTGCATAGGTATTTGCTACTCTTAGAAATGGTAATTAGTGATTTATTACCGGATCCACATATCATATATATATATATAAAAGGGCATGTACAAAGGTAGAGTCAGATATGAGCTCTACGTTATCTAGAGACTAGCATCCTACAACAGTTAGAGATAATATGGTCTCTAATCATTAATGTATCAAAATACTTTTTATTACTCTCATTTCCTTTCTTTCACCACCATGCAACAAAATTTGCTCTAATAAATGCTAAGAGTCGACTCTGAGCCGTTGTCATGCATAACAACCATATCTCTTTCTCTTTCTTCCATGTCATCAAATTTACTTGCATGGCAATAGAGAGAGACCACTAATAAAAACCATTGTACACGCTCTAAGGGTTCACATATCATAAACTGCGAGTGGTAAATTCTTAATTGCTATATCTTAAAAGTATAAGCGTCCCAATGTTCTGGGTTCATAAATCATAATCCGCTCAACAGCATAGGATTCGTGATGAAACCCAGCAAATCTTAAATTATTAGAGCATGGTGAAAAAAAGAAGTTTTATGCTTATATTTATAACATACCCTACTTTGGTACTAATATATGTATCATTATTTATAGTGTTTAAAAATATAAAAAGATGATTTGTCAAAAATTCAAAAGTAAACAGTGCTTATGACAATAAATAACAATTTTTAAATATTAATGAAAAGGTACGAGTGGTCGGTTATTCTGAAATGGATAAAATACTTCCTTTGTTATAGATAAAAGTATGTAAATATCTAGCTACAAATACTACTACTCCCTCCGTTTCACAATGTAAATCATTCTAGCATTTTTCATATTCATATTGATGTTAATAAATCTAGACACATACATCTATCTAGATTCATAAACATTAATATAAATATAGGAAATGTTAGAATGACTTACATTGTGAAACGGAGGAAGTATATTTTAAAATGAGGTGCTTATAAAGTCGACAATATTGGCCTTGTTTAGATCCTCCGGGCTATTAAATAGCCCTCCGGAATCTTGCTATTTAGAATTATTAAACGTAGATTACCGACAAAACCGATTCCATAACCCCTAGGCTATTTTGCGAGACGAATCTAATGATGTATATTAATCCATGAGTAGCAGCTGATTATTGTAGCATCACTGTAGCAAATACCGTAGCAAATCATAGATTAATATACCTCGTTATATTCGTCTCGCAAAATAGCCTAGGGGTTATAAAATAGGTTTTATCAGTAATCTACGTTTAATACTCTTAAATAAGATTCTGGAGGGCTATTAGCCCTCCGGATACAAACAGCAGCCACGGACACCGGTCAGGTGAGCAAGAAGCAAACCGTCAACTCCGTCACACGTTGGGCAACAATAATCGTGCATTACCGTCCATCAGCTGCCACCCGTACCCGTGCGTGTGGCCCCAACGGAAAAACGTGGCACAATAGTACTCCTACAATACATGCCATCTGCCGGCCGGCTTAATTATCAACCATAGTATATATGTTTTTTTTAAAAAAAAAAATTGGTTTTCGATTTTTTTATATATAGCTCATTTTTATACATTTGTTATTGAACCACGAATAACACAAAACATAAATGTTCCGTTCATACATCGGCTTGTACGGGGGCCGGTTGTGTGCTGCCGCATGTGCATAACGATTGCTTCCGAGTTCAGATTAGTTTGGCACGCCATTATCGTATCGGACTATATATATGTGCTTGTGATTGACAATCAATTAAACCAGCATATACTCGTAGCTAGCTAGCTAGTCAAATGGCAACGTGATCTGATGACCGATATACGGCGAACGTCGATTTAAACACGGTATACAGTACTCGACGTATTTTCGCGAGATGCGCATCATGCAACAACGTACTACCTCCATATTTTTAATGTATGACGCCGTTGACTTTTTGTCCAACGTTTGACCATTCGTCTTATTCAAAAAATTTATGCAATTATTATTTATTTTATTGTGACTTGATTCATCATCAAATGTTTTTTAAGCATGACATAAATATTTTCACATTTTCACAAAAATTTTGAATAAGACGAATGGTCAAACGTTTGTCAAAAAGTCAACGGCGTCATACATTAAAATATGGAGAGAGTACTTAGTACGTACTTTAAATTTCCGTTAATACGGATCGGATCGGAGTATACTAGCACGTACTCCACTTTACTACTTCCTCCGTCCCAAAATAAGTGCAGCCATAGTTTTCCGTGCCCAACTTTAACCGTTCGTCTTATTTGAATTTTTTTTTAAAACAATTAAAAACATAAGTCACGAGTAAAGTACTATTCATGTTTTATCGACTCATAAAAAATGTTAATTATAAAAAAATTTCAAATAAGACGGACGATCAAAGTTAGGCGCGGAAACTCATGGCTGCACTTATTATGGGACGGAGGTACTAGTTACTAGTAGTAATACTCCTACGTATGCTAGATAGCTAGCTTCTTGTACCTTTCGTTTTGTCGGTGCACTTTGGTACATCAATCACTCTCGATCGTCTTGTGCTTTCGTTTTTGTCTATATAATATATTTCATTGCTCCACTCAATAACTACTAGTTCACTTAATAAATGTTTAGAAATTTACTTCACGATAGAGCATGCAGTAACCCACATACGCTACCGAGACTCTCGGCAGCCTATCGAGAGTATTGAGGGGTGCTCAGGAACCTGGTAAAAAATAATTTAATAGCTGTAAAACAGAGTAAATTAAACAGATGATGCCCCCTCCATATATTTCTAGCTCCGCCCCTCCGAGAGGAGAGTCACGAAGAAGAGATCATGCACGTGATATACATTCACTCGGTCAGGTGATCGAATAACGTGTTTATTTCAAGTTGACGGTTGAGTGCATACTACATTCATCTCAGATTCGTAGTATTAGAATATATCTTACTTCAATTTATTCGAAGTGTAGTAAACATTCACTTGAAGTATTCGGTTTTAGATTTTTATATTATGGATCGAAAATAGTAGTAAAGTACTAATTTTAATTGAGAAGGGACAAAAAGATCACACGAGACAAGAGGGAGCAGCAAGCAAGGAAGCATGAACAATCAATCAAGAATTATATATTTGCAAGAAAACAACGGAAGAGAGCTACCACTCCAGCTCTCAATCTGATCTCTGCACAGCACAGGACATGACAGAAGAGCACCAGCAATCTTTTGCTTGGAATGGAGAAACATCACCTACTGCTAGTACGAGTAGAAGAAGTATACGGTCGAGAATATATATAGAAAAATTGGAGAGGATGCCGGAATTACACCGGCCGATCCAACAATTTAAATTGAGTTCAGTGTTTGACCAACGTAACTGACGACCTTGACTAACTGCTTCCTTTGCTTAAACAACCTCCCATACATAAGAAGACAGGCAGCATCAGTGTATTAACAAATGCCCACATGCTTCCCCATGGCCTTCCTCGTGCGTACTCCTACTTGTCTTTTCTTCGTCTTTGGAGACCAAGTGCGATACTCCTAATCCACTGGTGTGTACTCCCTCTATTTTAAAATAACTTTAGTTTTATCTCCTCTTGTTTGTCTCAAAATAGATATAATTTTAAAAATCATTATATTAGAGTTTGCAAAAATAGGAAAAACAATGTTAAAATAAATAAAGGTAGAGGACAATTTTATTGAGATTTAAACTGATGATTATTTTAATTAATTTATTTATTTTAGATTGGTACGAGTGGGGAGGAAGGGCAGTAGTGATGACTTCTTGGATTCGTAATGGCTGACGTCGTTGTGATCCCCCGGTCTCGGCTAAGCTTGTTTAATTATGATGGTCAGCAAAAAGTTGAGCGTACGGCGTGTCGTGTTGGACGACACCAGCCAGCCTGCAGATTACTCGCTCGCTTAATTAATCGGCTACAAAATCCATGCACGTACACACCCGCCAAATAAAAATGTTTGAATATAATAGAATCTCATGCGCTGATGGTTGCAATAATCAAATACTCCTATATATATATATTTATAAAGGCGTGTATGATGATATATGTACAATATACTTGTATTGAGATAGTATCATCATCATTAGCAAATCACGAACTGTAGGCGTTGATATATATGTACTACGTACTGCAGCTAGCTAGCGAAAGCAGGTCGATCAAATTGGCTAGCGCTACAATAATGTTTAATGTCATTAAAAGGAAAGGCTTGAGTCGTACGCAAAATCTCGTCTAATCCGACCATTATTTAGCAAATCATTTGGGGTTGGGGAGATATCGATGGAAGACCATTAATTCCATTATTGCCTTGTGTCCATGTTTGCATGCAAATGCAATGCATTACTGTATCACCATTTTAATTTATTGTCCATGCATGCGCCATGTTGGAGGACCCAGATTGACCGCATACCAGTGTTCTCCTTTATGGGCTAACCATTACGAGATCATCGTATATAGTATAAGAAACAGAAACATAAGAAAAAAAAAGTAGTAGTATTGAAAGTTAATTTTTGTTGTAAGAAGTTTCTGGGGATGTGCACATATACATACATATTAAGAAAACAATGGTTAGTGTTAGTTATATTAATTTTTAATTAAGAAGAGGAGCTAGCACGTTGAGGTTTTGAGTTTACACATGAGATGGGAGAATCCTTAAAAGAAAAATTCCCGAACATATATAATCGACCATGCCACACGTGACATACTGCACAGAAGAACAAGAGCAAAAAGAAAAGAGCGAGAGAGCTTCGTGTATAAGAGAGGAGGTGACTCTAAATTCAATTATTTGTTGTTAATTTCTTTAGAGGAACACGTTTAAAATTTGAGTTCACACACGATGCGAGAATCCACGTTGGGCTGCAACAGATGAACAGAGAGAACGCTGGAGGGGGCGAAAACCAAAAAAAAAAAAAAAAGGAAGGAAAAAGAAAAGGGCGGAAGCAAGCGCGTCCTCCGAAGGAAGGAAGAAATGCTTGGTGGGGCCCACCAGCACGGCCACGCCTATAAATGCGCGACACGGAAAGACGGACGGATTTGTCCTCCGATCCCCCCACACATCGGACACCGCCACGCCACTGCATTGGGAGGAAGACGCGCGCCACCATGACCCTAGCGGCCGCGGCGGAGGCGGAGGCGCCGGCGCCGACCCATGCGTTCGCGATCGCGGCAGAGGAGGTGGCAATGGAGGCGCTGTCGACGGCGACGGCTCCGGCGGCCATGGAGGAGGAGTCCAGTAGTAGTGGCGGCGGCGGCGGGGTAGGGGAGCGACGGTCGCGGTTCCGCCGGATCTGCGTCTACTGCGGCAGCGCCAAGGGGAAGAAGCCCAGCTACCAGGACGCCGCCATCGACCTCGGCAAGGAACTGGTAATTAACCGACTTCCCATCCAAAAAAAAAAAATCTCCATTTCGGTCCAGGGGTTTCCTCCGCGAGCGAGAGGTTTTAATTAGGTTTAAATTTTCTCCCAAATATATATAGGGCTCCTCCCCTTTTAATTGACTTGAATTGAATGATTCGGTTTAATTTGCTTCTCATGCCTGCGTTTGGTTTTGGTTGAGATGTGGAAGCGCATTTCTCAGGTAGAGTAGCTCTTTAATTACCAGATCGATCGATCGTGTCGTGTTGGAGTACTAGTACTAGATTAATCGCGCGCATGGCCTGATGAAATGAGCTGTATCCATGGCCATGGGCGTGCGTCATGGGGGTTTCGTGCTTGCGTGATCATATGGAGGGAGGAGATGCCAAAATCATGGATGAACAGGTCGCCAAGATGCATCATGGACGAGCAGGCACGTCCATGCATCCATCTGGCTTGGCTGGGTTTCCATTCACTGTCTCATCGAATTGCTGCTGCATCGTCAGGAGGCCGAAAGGCGGTGCAACGCCTTGCCACTTCCATTCCATCTGGAGTAGGAGTATCATCTCATCGATGGCCATCATGACCCTAGCTGTCACTCATGACCTCACTTTCTTGCCCAAATGCACAACCATTTCGTCGCATGCATCGCCCCAACGCAACCAATATAATCGATGTAACATAATACTTGTACTACTACACTACCACCTTTGTGGTGTGGATTCCATCTACTCTGACCTGATGATGATGCGAGTAGACTAGACTGCAATTTTCTGAGGTTTTTCTCGTTCTGCAGGTGGAGAGGGGCATAGACCTGGTCTACGGGGGTGGATCCATCGGACTCATGGGCCTGGTCTCGCATGCAGTTCATGCTGGAGGTCGCCATGTCATTGGGTTAGTATCCATCTCTATCGCTTTCTTCTTCCCTTTCCTCTCCCAGTCCCATTTCGATCCACCTACCTACTAGCCTTCTTCTTCTGCTTTGCTTGGCGTTTTCATGGTGCTCTTCCGCTGCTCCCTACCGCACTAGTACTAGTCTTGCTTGCAGCTGCTCCCTCCCTCCCTGCTGCACCAGCCAAAATGGCAGCCTTGTGTAGTGCACAGCTTTGGGCAGGCTGCTGGTGGGGGGTGGGGTGGCCCGTTGGAGGAAGCCCAGCGCGAGCCAGCCATGCCAATGCCGATGCCATGCATGATGCATGCCGATCGGTTTCACTGAAATGGAAGCGCCTTTTCGGTCTTCTTTCCGAAAGCATAGTTGTTTCCATGCTCGCAATGGGTGTTAGCTATCTCAGCACAGCTAGCAGCCCTTTGAATTACTAGTACGCGTATCGTGCAGTGGTTTATCTGGAGTACTAGTCCGGTTCTTGAAAGGCCTACTTCTGTCTAGCTGTTTCTAGACTAGCCAGTTTTCTCTACATGGGAAAAGATCGGCTTCTTGTACTACTATATGTGTTTTGACCGCTTTTGCCTGAATTTAATGTAGCTTTTTGCTCCCCCTCTTCTTTTTTTGCAGGATCATTCCAAAATCTCTGATGCCCAGAGAGGTGAGTCAAAGGCTGTAACTTGCATTTTGTTGCTATTGCATGATTTTTTTCCCCATCCTGATAATGCTGTTGTATGATACTCACTAGTACTACTCAATTTCAACATGTCCTAATATTGATTTTCGATGTGAACCTAATGCATCTTTGTCTCTCAAAGATTGATTTGTGAGATTAGTAAATAAATTGATTTTATGTATTGTGCGTGATGACATATGAAATAGTATCCTAATGGTCTTGTTGATATCCTTGTGAAAGTTCTAAAATGCTGTACAGCTCCTATTTTGTTAATAAGTACATCCATCATTTCTTGTGAATAGTAGTAGCATTTTCCACTTGTATCTTGAAAAAACTGCTAACCATCTGCTGTTGTGGTCTTGAATTGACCATCTTCAATTCCTTCATGTTTTAATGCAAGATGGATTGAGGCTGTGCGTAAGTGCGTTGATGTTTAAAAGTGCAGTTCCTAAAATGATTATTGCTAATGTTTTGATTAGTGGATCTTTACATGATGTATACCATAGTTCTTTATGTAGCTGTGGCACATTATTGGACTATATATATTGATATCCCCAGTACACGCATCTGTAGGTAACTGGAGAACCTGTAGGGGAAGTTAGAGCCGTTTCTGGTATGCATGAGAGGAAGGCCGAGATGGCTCGGTTTGCTGATGCTTTTATTGCTCTACCAGGTATTATGGCCGATCCTCTCCCTCTCTCTCTGGTGTAAGAAACCAAAACTTTTATCGATTTTGTGCTGTAGTTATTGATCCTTAATACCCTAAAATGTTAGGTGGCTATGGAACCTTGGAGGAGTTGCTTGAGGTCATTACTTGGGCACAACTTGGAATCCATAAGAAGCCGGTAAAAACTCACTCACAGTTGGCTATGATTCTTTTTTTTTTTTTGAGGAGACCCAGTTGGCTATGATTCTTCTCACACGAAATTACCCATACTAACTAATCATAGATCATGTGCTTATCGGCTTGTTTCATTATTAATTAACTCGCTTTGTATTAGTAGTTAGGAAATGCTAATTTGTTTATCATTATGTCGTTAGGGCCGTTGTGATCTGCAGCTATAATCTTGCCTTGTTCACATGTGACCTAAAAATTTCGCTCTCATAGCTACAAATTATGAAAGTGATAATTTACCTGCATCACTACATCAGAAAATTGTTTGGACTGAAGAGCATGTGATCTGCACTTTCTATCTTTTATACTTTGGCCATAAATAGATATGGTTCACACTTTTTGAATATTCTCAAACAGCTAATGGAATGGCGATTGGAGGATCTTATACTGCATGATGTGTCACATGAACAAGAAACTGCCGTTGCTGTCTATATTAATTAATTGCTTAACAAATATAAAATGCTGAAGTTAATGACTTAGAGGGATAAGCGCAATCAATTCAACATTTTTCTTCATCCATGCTTATCTGCCTCTATTATTTGAGTCTTAAGGCCCCCACCAGATTGTTTTTATTTGTTAGGGATATCAGACACGATTCTGCAGGTGTGAATGGATTATATATTCCATAATCAAGATTGTTGAATCAGGCGTTGCGTTCTTTTCTTTTTGCCAGTACGAGTTGCTCTTGGTACCTTACATGTCGTAATTGCTTAAAACTGTTGCCTGCAGGTTGGTCTTTTGAATGTTGACGGATTCTACAACCCTCTTTTATCGTTTATCGACTTGGCTGTTAATGAAGGCTTCATCACCGAGGAGGCTAGGCGCATCATCATCTCCGCTCCAACAGCCAAGGAGCTAGTTATGAAATTGGAGGTTAAATCCCAGCTCAGAACTTAATCTCTTAAGTATATCATTAGAGTGTCAGATATATAGGTGCTAAATGTTTTCAATATATATAGGTCTTTTGGTAATACAATAGAAGATGTTCCATACATTTCTATGCTGATATGGAGTTTATATCCTGAGCCTATGTATGAATATACATGTGTTGCAGGACTATGTCCCCGAGTATAGCATTGGCTTGGTTTGGGAGGACCAGAACCAGAAGCAAAATAACTTGGTCCCTGAGCTGGACTCCGGGATCACATCATCCTGATCGGTCTTCCAGCTTGCATCTCGTAGGATCCTAACCTCTCAGGTTGTCGAAGCGGCAAATATTTATTGTTCTAACCAAAGGGTAATGTGGGTGCGTTGATCTCATGTACTGGTTCTATTGATGATTGTTTTGGACTTTTGGTAGCATAACATGGTTAGCGAGCTAAGCAGTTCAGTGCTGTAGGTCTTATTTTGACCCTGGAAGAAATGCATATAGCAGTATATATATATAATTTATCCAACCCAAGCTATGTCTCGTATTGCCCTTGTGTTTTGCATGCGTATTCTGTAGATGGGAGTATCAAATTGTGCACTAGAGGTTTGCAACGAGCTCAGCTGGGCGATCGCAAACGCAAACATCGTAAAATGCACCAGGATCGGCATTTGGCAAAGCCTGTTTGGCTAGCAAGGTCTTTTGACTTGTGGCCATTCAACTTCATGCCTAATGTTGATCCTTGTGAGTTGCCACTTGCCAGTTCGCAGAGGGCAAACTGACACAGCAAAAAGTGTAGTAGTTGGTTTTGTCTCACCTTAATGTTCTGTCTTATTAATTAGGCCTACTGCTGGCCCTGCTGTAGCTGGAACACTCCCAGAATTCTTTTCAGGTGTTTGGGCAATTGGGCTACGGCCATTATTAAGAAAGCAATTTCGCCAATTAAATTCAAAACCAGGCCAATTGCTTGCTCAAAACTTTCCAGCTGATCAGTTTATCTTCTCCACCATTGTATTTGTTGTTTAGTAATGTAGCAACTTGTTTGGCTGTATTGTTGCTCATCATCAAAGAAGTAAATGTGAGAGCCACATGAGAATAGTACTAGGCAGTCGTTTGCTATAACATGTGATTTATATATGAGCAATTCTACGGTCCTTGGGAAGGTACCATGAGGTACTAAAAATTTAGTGTAAAATTTGGTACCTCATGGTATCTTATAATACCTAGGTACTAAGAGGTACCAAATTTACAATAAAAAAAGTGGTACCTCTTCAAGGACCGTAAAATTGCTCCAAGGGTAAATATTTGCCAAACTTTCCTCTTTTATGGGACAAGAAAATCGTCACATGTTTTAAGAAGGAAAAAAGAAACCAAAGGAAATATTTTTCTCATTCTACTTATACACTAAGTGTTTTCTTTTTAAAAAAAAAAGTCATTCTGAATACTTAATGATTATTCCGTTATTGTGAATGATAGTATAAGGTACATATAACAGTTTGGCAAACTGCGACAAGTGAAACCGTTGGTCCTTCCTGCAGCCATTTAGTCTTTTTGTTTCGGTTCTGAGTAGGCCGTTTGGTGTGTGTTCTTAGTGTGTAGTGGGCTATCTGAGGTCTGGTTTGAGGGCGTAGGTGTTCACCCCTCCCTAGTGTGCTGTTGGAAGCTGGAGTCCCCAGCGTTTGTCGCTCATCCTTTTTCTCTTGTTTTGCTCTTTGCAGACCTTGTACTTTGTTTTACCTTTGGCTTTCTCCCAAAGCCGGGTCAAATTAATAGTTTGATCTGCTCTCAAAAAAAAATATATAACAGTTTGGCCGTTATTGTCGGTATAAGCTTATAATTTTATATCCTATTTAAATGATGTACGAACAAATCGCACGGTTCCCGCCACTTTTATTTTATTATTATGTTGTCGTATCTTTGGAAGCCTCCTTATCGTAGACAACGTCACGACCTTTCATCGCTGATATGGCGGTGGAGGAAGCTTTGCGAGCTAGGAAGTCGGCGGTCCGGTGACGGCGTGGCTCACCAGTTGCACAAAGCGCGGTGATGCATTGTATTGTTGATGTCAAATTCCATGGGGGAATTGAACCGTGCATATATATATAATGGAACGCATCGATCGCGCGGTATCATCGTACATAGAAATGGATCGATGGCATTGCCAAGGGGCCTGTGAGATGATGGATGGAGTACGTTGGTGCAGCAGCTATAGTGTCCGTCCGGCGCATATTGTCATGGTCATAATGTGAGTGGAAACGACGAACGCCGCGCGCGCCACGCTAGGTAGCATGCATGCAGCTGGTGATGGAATCCGTCCGTCCGTGCGTGGCCTGGCCGCTGATGATGAGTACCGTATGTTAACGTTGGTGACGTTGGACGGAGCGGAGCGGAGCAGCGAGATGGAGGTCGATCGAGGCAGCGCGCACCGAAAGTGGAGGTGAGCGCCTCAGCGGCCGGGCAGATGTTGCCAAAACAGATTAACAAACAAACAAATGGAGATCGATCGAGGAGAAGATGATGATGATGCATGAGGCTGGCTGTTTAGATAGAAACGGCACACGCAATGCAAGGATCGATCGATGCGGCTAGCTCAGCTGTGGGCACAACACAACACGAGGGGGAGCAGCCCCTCTCCGATGAGCATGCCTGCCATGCACCCTCTCTCTCTCTCTCTTTCTGGCCGCTTAAATTCTCCCCCCTGGCCTGGCCTGCTTTCTCCTCTCATCGATCACATTGCACTCCTCTCCGATCCACTGCTAGCTCTTCTTCATTATATTCTCATCATCCATGTCGATCTCTCCTCTCCTCCTCGCCTAATCGATCCATCTATCCATCCCATCCTAGCTTCTTAATTAATTCCTAGTTAACTAGGTAGGTAGGGTACGGTGCTCCGTCGCTACTACTTGTTAATTTGTAGGCGTACTCCGGCGGGCCACGATCGAACGACATGGGTGCTGGGCGGTCGGTACCTGCGCGAGGGAGGGATTCGGAGTCATCGTCGAGGAAGGCCTCATCATCCTCCTCCACGGGGACTGCTGCGGGTTGCTGGGGACGCCTCCCGCTACTCATCAGCTCCGGCGGCATCGTGACGTCATCGCCGCCCGACCGCTCCCCGCCGTACCTGCAGACCCCCGCTGAACCCACCCTCTACGCCGGCACCACCAACAACTGCTACAGTATGTAATAACACCTCTTCTTCTTAATTTCCCACACTCGATCTGCTCCTTACTGGACTACTATACTGGATCTTTCATTTATGCATGCAATATTTCTTATTTATTGCTTACATGTTAATTATCCTTTTTTTAGTTTTATCATTCCATATATCGCTTATGTGCGTGACTCCCTCTATACTTCTTTTAGGGGAAAAGCAAGTCCCCCCTCTACTATTGCATAATAATCCTCAGTGGCGGATACAGAAATAAATAACAGATGGGTTTGAACAAAACTAGATAAAGCTACAGTCATCACTCCTCTCTATGTGTGCTAAAAAAAAATAGTGAAGGCTTCATGGGGCTCTCATGCATGGTCTTTACACCGGTCGTGGGGGCTCGAGACCCTGCCGCTCTCATGCTGGATCCGCCCCTGATAATCCTATTCATGGTGATTATATTTAGGAACACATGGAGTACTCCCCTTGTTTATGCGTCGAGGACACACCTATTTTGCATTATGATTCTTGGGAGAGACTTACAAAGCCGGTAAAACAAAAGGAAAGAGGGAAAAAAACATTTTTAGTTACATTTGCAATCTTGGAGGTTCACAATTGTTTGTTGTTTGACAAGGTATTTGTGTACGTAGTTCGCTAGACATGTGGCTTGCTTTGATTGCATTGTTTGTAGGAGTATAACTGTATGGTCTCCTGATGCGGTTATATCCCGACAAACTATGCAATAAAAGCGACTACGTGGCTATTCCGTCGCGAACAAGAAAGCATACTAGTTAGGCTTTTCCGTAGCGAACAAGAAAGTATAGGAATTATTATTCGAGTAGTTAGGTTTTGTAAGTTTATCATTATGGTAGTATGCGGCGTACTTATATACTATTCATTAAATTATAGAGTAGTATCATAAGCATATATATATATTAAGAATGACCTTTGATTGTATTCCTCATATGGATATAAGTATATAACTATACGGTCTCCTCGTGCAACTATAAAAGATGACCACGTGTTTGTTCCGTAGCGGACAAGAAAGTATCGGAATTATTATTAGATTAGTTAGGTTTATAGATGGCCATATGGCCCAAGGCCCGCGGCCCAGCCCAAGCACGGCACGGCCCGACAACCGGGCCGTGCCTGGGCTGCACCCTCGGCACGGTGGGTTGGTCCGTCATGGCACGATTAAATAAAAAAATATAGGGATGCAAAATAGACTTAAATAACCGTATACGGCAAGGCCCAGAGAGAATAGGATTATAAAATAGACTTATTTTCCAGCCATATGAACACAACCCATGGAGTTGAGAGATGAAAAATAGACTTTTTATGTGGAGAAGCACGATGGGCCGTCGTGCCTTCAGGCCGTCCCGACACGGCCCGAGTCGTATTGGGTCGTGCCTGGGCCGTGTATGCAGCCCTCGGGCTGGCACAGCATGGCCCAACGTGTCGGTCAGGTCGTGCCGGCCCGACTAACCTCGGCCCAGGCACAGCCGGGCTGTGCCGGGCCGCCCAGTTGGCCAACTATAGTTAGGTTTTGTCAGTATACCATTATTGTAAGTTTGTAACATGTGGCATGCTTATATACCATTTGTTAAATTAGAGAGTAGTATCATAAGTGTGTGTGTGTGTGTGTGTGTGTGTGTGTGTTTTGTGTGTGTGTTTTGTGTGTGTGTGACAACTCAACTCAAATTTCGTCAAAGTCAATTCTAAATGAATTTCTTTGAACTATTGTTGTGATGGTTTATGATCTGTACTTGTTATACCTATGCTTACTGATGCAGAGCCTTTTCTGCTAGAAGAAGCATTCTCTGGAAGTATTTCACCATCTTTAGTAGCTATGGACTTTCAACTAAGGCAATTTACTTATGCTGATCTTCAACGTGCCACCGGGTACTTTCGACCCGAGACTTTTCTTGGTGTGGGAGGTTTTGGGCGTGTCTACAAAGGATGGATTCAGATGAATGAAACTGCTCATGGAAAACCTGGGACTGGAATACCTATTGCTGTTAAGACACTCAACTATGATGGGCTACAAGGACATGATGAATGGGTGGTATGTTTCATCTTAACATAATTACCATTATTATATATCTATGGATATTAAGGACAACCAAGTATTTGTTTAATGAATCGACACTTAATTAGAGTGTGCCACTTTTATTGAATAGAGCGGGAGAAAAACTATACAAGTACTCCCTCCGTCCTAAAATATGAGCATTTTTAGACTCTGGTATGGTCTCCGAGATGCTACTTTAACTAAAAATATCTATAAAAGTAAGATGTTTTAAATAAAAAGAATTGCTTTTTTTGAACGACTCGCACGAGACAGTGCAAATAAAAAGAATAAAAAGAATTACTTCCCCCGTTTCATATTATAAGACTTTCTAGCATTGCTCACATTCATATATATGTTAATGAATCTAGACACACACACACATATATATATATATGTGTGTTTGTTTAGATTCCTTAACATATATATGAATGTGGGCAATGCTAGAAAGTCTTATAATATAAAACGGAGGGAGTACATATTATGATAGTTTGTTTAATGATAAATCTAGTAACATCAATTTTATATGATTGATCTTTTTTTTATTTTTTTCTATTAATAAAATGCTTATATTTTGATTAGGGGAACTACTCCTATATGTTATATACAGTATATAAGAAAAGGAAAAGAAAAGCATGTTGCTAAGGTAGCAAGGCTACGAGATATTTTTAGAAAAGCCAAGTAAATCAGCTGTTTTTTTTTTCTTCTCAGGCTGAAATCCATTATCTCAGAAACCTAAAGCACCCACATCTGGTGAAGTTGATTGGTTTCTGTATGGAAGGTGATCAGAGACAGCTAGTTTATGAGTTTATGTCCCGTGGAAGCCTGGAGAACCATCTCTTTATTAGGAGTAAGTATATCTCCGGTGCTACAATACTCCATCCGTTTCAAAATGTTTGACACCGTTAACTTTTTAGTACATGTTTGACCATTCATCTTATTCATAAAAATTTGTGAAATATGTAAAACTATATGTGTACATGAAAGTATATTTAACAATGAATCAAATGATATGAAAAGAATAAATAATTACTTAAATTTTTTGAATAAGACAAATGGTCAAACACGTACTTAAAAAGTCAACGGTGTCAAATATTTTGAAACGGAGGGAGTATTATTTACTGCTTAATCTTGGATTAACGATCATGATTTGTTGAGTAGTAATTCTCTGTGTTTTCAACAGGTCGCACGCCACTTCCATGGTTTCTCAGGGTGAAAGTTGTGCTAGGTGCAGCAAAGGGACTCGCTTTTCTCCATGAACAAGAGATGCCTGTTATCTTTCGGGATTTCAAAACATCCAACATTCTACTTGATGAGGTGTGTATATATATGTGCTTTAGTTTCAATTCTGCATGCGCCATATATATACTCACTTGATTGTTCATACCCTTAATTGTGCTGTACCATGCATTCTGTTGATCATATTGATTGGTTCATCTATCTATACAGGATTTCAACGCAAAACTATCTGACTTTGGGTTTGCTAGGGATGGTCCTGTTGGTGATATGGCCCATGTGTCCACCCGAGTGTTGGGAACATATGGATATGCAGCTCCTGAGTATGTGCTGACAGGTGAGATGACCATATTCATTTTTTTTACAATCAATTGGATTAGTCTTCTCTAGCTGTATATATTTAAAGAGATATGCATATGCAATGGAAATTCGGAATGATGGATCTCCATTTTAACATACCAACCAAGATAGATAGAAATTGTTGGCCTCATCTTTTCTCTTATGCTTATACCTATCAGCCAAAATTTGAATTTTTAACCTTAAATTTGAAGCTAATTTTGAATTTTTTTCATTGAAATTTATTTTTCAGCCTTTGCTTTTAGAACGCTAAGAACACATATATAAAAGTTTTATTCACAAATTACTTTTCGTCTGTAAATATGTTGTTTCGCTTATTCTGCGAAGAAGCGAAACGATGGCTCCGTGTATCTGTTTCCTTGGACATGTACATAGATATTGTTTGGTCTACAGATTAACTTTAGAAATGGTCCTTGAACGCACAAAAATTGTAGCAACTAGTAGCCGAAAAGAAAGATTCAGTTTATGTATATAAGAAAATGTAGCCTGCCAATTAATTAACTTGGTTTTGTTTCCTCATGGTTGTATTGTTTTTTTACTATTAGGTCACTTGACATCGATGAGCGACGTATACAGTTTTGGAGTGGTGCTGCTAGAGGTGTTATCAGGCAGGAAGGCAATGGAGCGGAACCTGGTTGAATGGGCTCACAACAACGCCAACGATAGGAGCATCCACAGGCTGATAGACCCCGGGCTCGGGTCCAACTTCTCCATGGCGGGAGCCCAAATCCTGGCCCGCACGGCCCGTTCTTGCACCAGGCAGAATCCCAGGGACAGGCCCCTGATGAGCGAGGTGGTGCACACACTGGAGACGCTGCACAGGGATCAGCGTGCCAATGCCACCACCAGCTACTCCTACTCCCAGTCCCAGCCGCCGAGCCCCAGCGCAAACCCAAGCCCAAGCCCAAGCCGGAGCCCGATGAGGAGCAGCGCGTCGTCGCCGTATGGGGCCCCGTATCCCTATGGCGGGATCGGCGGGCATGCGTCTCCGCTCCGCCACGGCACGCCGCCGGCGACTCGCACTCGCAGGGCCATGGCCTGATCATCATCTGATACTGATAGATCTCTGGAGTCTGGATCGAGGAAATCAAGCAAGTTCGTGCTTGCTTGCTAGCTCATGGATCGATACTATTTATTTGTGTTAAGTTGTTGTTGTTGTTGTTGTGGTGTTGGCTTTGAAAAACTTGGTGTGTGGGTAGAGCTAGCCTGCCAACAATTCCCGTTTTAGTGATGTTTGCTTGTTTAATTAAGTCGGTTTGGAGCAATTATTCCTCAAATGTTGGATTATCATTTTTGGTTGTATCGAATTGACCCTGGTGGCTGGCTTGCACTTGCAGTGCATCCACTGCGATGGAGGAGGCTCAGTAGTCTCTCTCTCTCTCTCTCTACAGTGGTGGAGGAGCAACATCATTGCCAAGCTCGCCGGCGTCGATCGTCAGCCGCGACCTAGCTTGCGCGTCACAACGCCTCGACCACGAATCAATGGAGCGAATGAAACGGCACCGGTTGATGAGATGGGGGAAGTGTAGCTAGCTAGGGCCGAGGGGAGTAGAGTTTAAAGTTACCAGTAGATATCATATCAAGACTGCCGGTTATGATCATCTACCATAATTTCACTACTATTGCAGCCATTAGTCTGTGGGTCTATCCTTCTGTTTGCTACACATGTTAGTGATTGTAACGTTAGTGCCATTATGACAGATGATGTGAACCCTAGGATTGCTACCGCTATTAGCGGTTCGAAACAGAGAACGACCATAGTCTATAGGGCGGAGATATAGAGTTGGTTGGTAGCCAGTTTTCAAGAATCTGAAAAGGGTGGGGGTTTTTGTTTTCCTTTTTGGGATTCTACAACTGCATCTTTTCATAATCTAGATAAAAAGCATATTGTCTGAGTGAGCTTTTGATTTTGAGAAAAACTGCAACTGACAAGCTCCCCAAACAAGCCTAATAGGGTACCAAAGAGAGCTTCTTAGAATTTGGACAGAGAAACTTCACCAAACAGATCCAACAAGATGCCCAAGAGAGATGAAGTGCTCGCTCTAGAAAACAGTTGGGCTCATTACTTGGGTTGTCACAATTATGGGCCAAATCTATGATTTTACTTGGGCCTACTAATTGCTTCTTTCTTGGTGGGGGAGCGTAAGCTAGGAGGCTATATATGCATAGCGCGCGCGATGCTCTAGTACGCTCAATTGATACCAGTAGAAATGATCCAAACTGTCCTTAAGTTATTAAGGGTAAATCAGTAATTTACTAATATAGTGATTAGGGTAACTTTGTTATTTGTGTTTTTTTTTCTTAGCTAGATCGATATGTGGCTATTCATTGCGCTGGTATCACTCATATTCCATCGAAAAGGTAAAACGAAGAAGAAAAAGTTTATCACTACTAAAAATGATGATTATACCCCTCCCCACTTTTTTTTAAAAATAATGTCCTTCATGTTTCTACTACTGCTAACTAAGGTGTAGTATAAATAAATCTGAACCCTTCGATCAAATGGATAATGGTTAGATTGGTTTATACTACGATAAAAAGCACGGTAGTGAGGCTCATGCAAGCAAGCTGACAATTTGCAACTGAGATGGCATATCATACAAGTAATACATACAGAGAACCGGATTACATGACATTTACATGTTTGACGCTGAAATTTCACAAAGTTTTAACAAGGCATAGTTCCACACATAATACATGATCACATAGTATCATCCACAACTAAAATGAAAATGTTGCCGGCGCGCACACACACGTCGGTCGGACAGCTAGCATGAAGAAATTAAAGACATATCTAATCACACAGGACAAATCAAGAGAAACAGCAGCTTAGCATCCCAAGTGTGGAACATGCTAATGGGAGGTGGTGGTAGCCTGGCCCTGAAGAAGGCCGTCGCGGATCTGCGTGGCGATGTCGCGGACGGCGCCGGGGCCATGGGGGATGAAGACGGAGGAGGCCTTTGAGGAGGCGCCGATCTCCTTCATGGTGTCGAAGTACTGGGTGATGAGCACCATGTCCATCACGTCCTTGGCCGTGGTGCCCGGCACGTTCACGAGAACCCCAGCACGCTGTCCCTCAACCCATCCACGATCGCCTGACGCTGCCTCGCGATACCCAGCCCGACAGGTACTTCGCTTCCGCTTCTCCCTCCGCCCTCTTTATCTGCACATCTTCTCTGCCTCTGCCTTCTCGTTGGCAGCCACCTCAGCCTCGCAGCTGCACATCATCTCATCAGTTTCAGTTGGTGCAACATAGTACATCAGTGTATCTTGTGTGAGGATTACAGCGTAACCGCCTTACCTGCATTGATCTCATTCATCGCTCGCTTCACGTGCTCGTCTGGCTCAATGTCAACGATGAGCGTCTGAACAATCTCAAACCCGTAAGCAGACATAGCCTTCTCCAGCTCATCCTCCACTGCCTTTGCTATGTCGTTCTTCTGCTCAAATGCGTCGTCCAGGTTCAGCTTCGGAACACTTGCCCTGATCACTGCCCAAACCATTGTACCACCAGAAAAGTTAGCGTCGGTACTTGATACACCAGTGTTCATACGCATCACATACCAATCGACAGAATAAATCAATACGACTAATATTCCACTGTTCCAGTAAATTATACCATCGAAGACATAAGCTTGGATCTGAGATCTTGTGTTGCTCAGCTTGTAGAAAGCATCATTTGCCTTGCCAGCCAAAGCTCTGTACTGGATCGATGCCACAACATTGACAAACACATTGTCCTGCAGACACCAAAATGCTCAGTCTTCACATACCAGTAGCATCATAAAAACTCATCAAACAAAAACAATGATAATCAATGGCAACGTGTGAATCTCTGACATTTCAAATACTTAACACATGTGAATAATAACGGTTAAATAAGATAGCATATTAGAGTTGCTGCATATTATGTAACAGTGATTTTTAAAGTGTATCAAAATTGGAAATTGTTGTGCATAACTTATCACCATTAGAACAGCTAACTGTCACTCGGATATCCCCGTTTGCAGTGACTCGTGTTGTTTTATAGTCCAAAAAGAACTATGATAATCATCAACATGAAAAATTATTGTTAGGATTTGGAACTTCTGCTAGAAGAATGATAACCATCCAATATGTTCAAGAAAGAAAAACAAAGATAGGAAGGATAGGCATCTATTTAACTAAGAGTGTTTGCCATAAAAAACAAAATAAAGAGTTAAGAGTGAGACGAACCTTTGTCTTGGTTTCACAGCGCACATCCAGTTGCTGCAACCTGAGTGTGAGATGGCCAGCTATACGCTTCCCAGCAAACCAGGAGGCAGTGACATCCTGGCTCAAGCACAGCATCAAACTTCCGGAACTGTTCTCTAATGGCCACTGTAGATTGATCAACTTGAACACAGCAGAACAAATTGCCCATAGCTGCAGTCCTTAGATAGCTTCCGGCCGTACCTGAATGTTCATAAATCATAAAGCCGATTTAGTGATGATAAAAGCATAAATAGGCACAAAAGTAAATGCTAAACTGCTACTGCCACTTTGTTTAAAATTAAAACCAAAAGGACAAACGACTAAACAAGAAGACAGGATCCAGTTTAAATTTCTCCTTAAGCACATAATTTAGTCAACAGGCAATCATAGACTCAAGATAAGCAGAGTCAAATACCAAAACCAAACAGTGACTGAGAAAACCAAATGATCATACATAAATCACGCAGGTCTGACCATTTTTTTTAATATAAGGTAGTTTCTGCAATTTAGTTCCCAACAGTCCATTAGCCTGCAGAATGCTTTTACAAAAAAAAATAAAATAACATAGATGACTGTTGTAACAAAGCACTTGTAAAATTTACAAAAACATTGACGCTTGAGCACATGTTGCACATCATTCCATCAATTAGCATTCCTAGATTAGGACAGGCTTAGAGTAAACCTTTATTGACGTGTGCTTCAGAAGTTGTATGATAGCTAAATTGATTGAGACGATGAAATAGTTATACCAAACAGTCACAATCTACATACAATCCAACTATTTACTGTAAATTTCAACAACTTTTGATGCTAAATTTCATTATCTCATCAAAAGAAAACATTAGTCTTCAGTCTTGGAGGAAAAAAAAAGTATGTTGTCCGCAAATTTGCTTATCCAACAAGGCCAGATTTTTTAAAAAATTTCAGAAACATAAATCTTGCTCTAACGCAAAAGAAGTTCAATAGCTTGAAAATCTTACAAGGTTCAGGTTTTATGTATTATCCATGAATATGAACAGACTTCTTTTTTTTTAGAGAGAGAAATATGCAAGGACTTCTCTGTACAATAGATGAAAACAGGATAGCTAGGGAACTAAAAACACTAAGATTAATCGCATCACACCATATAGAATGAAAATAGAACTTGAACGAAGTATGCAGAAATGTTCAAGCAAAGCAAACAATGAAGATTGCAATAGAACTTGCCGGGCTGAAACTTAATGGGAAGGGCAAGAGAGAATAGCCAGCTGGTATCAGGATATGCCTAAATGAGACACTATGACAGGGTGTTGTTGTTTATCAAGGAAGGGAAGGTAGCGCACATTTTGCTGTATCCTGTTAAATTAGTTGGTCCACTTTATCTGCCTTTACAATGGACCAACACAAAGAAGAACCAATCAGCTGTGGCATGTGGGTGTGGATCAACCCAAACATTGACTGATCCCCATTTGACCACGGCGTATATATCACTGTCTGGACTGTCAAGTGGATGCAGGAACTACTAATAAATTGGCAGCCGATTGCGTACGAAATGTTCAGAGATGTTTTGGTATGAAATTGCGTGTATAGACTTGATGCAAAGTCATAGCTACATTCCTAACAGAAAAAAGCTCGATAATTTCGGCGACAAGCATGCGTGCAATGCCTGTAACTATCACAGGAGAAGAAAAAAAATGGCGCTACGTTCCAGTAGGGAGGATATATCTGGGGAAATATACAAGCACTTACCTTTCATAGGAGTGAAAGATCAGCATAAGAAAAACCACAGGGAAGGCTAGACCGATTATTGCTAATTATTGTCCAAATCAACAAGATAATAATAATTGCTGCCTTTTTCGATTTTTTTTTTAAGTTTTATAACGAGTATGAGGAAATTGCAGTGGATAGAGACAGAGTGAGTCCACTAGACTTGGCAGCAGACAAGGAGGGAAACAGTGTGCGGGGAGAGAAGGATAAGACCAAATCGAATGGATATTTTGGTTAGCGTAAAGCGAAAGGGCAAGTGGCAAAAGAGAAAAAGAAAGAAACAAGGGAAGAATTGAATCGAGGATCGTTTTGGTGAGGACTTAGCCCGCCGAATTGAAGGGGAAATCTCCTGCCAAAATTGAAGAAGAAGAAGAAGAACAGAAGGGGAGATGAGGGGGCAGAGAGAACGAAGCCACGCGTATAACCAAAACACAAGGAAGCAGCGAGCTACAGAGAGGTGTGTGTGTGACTGTAACCTAACTAAGAAATCGAGAATGCAGAATTGAGGAACAGCAGCAGCAATTGCAGGGACTTGCACAATATTAGGCATCTAGGAAGGAGAGAAGTCAGAAAAAGGAGGGATTTGGGGGTTACCTGGGAGGAGCTGTGCACTTGACACTTCCACTTGGTGTGAACTGTGAAGAAGGCTCTTAATTTGTTCCTCTTAATAAGGGACGGTGCAGCCTTTGGTTGGGCAAGTGGAGGGGATTCTCACAAGAAAAAATGATCTCTCTCTCGTCTCGTCCGGTTCGTGTGTGTGTTTACCTGTGCAGCTTGATGAGCCTTTGACGGACCTGGCGGAGTTTCCGCCGACAGAGACGTGAGGTAGAAAACAGTAAACCTTGAGATCGCCCCACGGAAAGACGCGGAAAGAACGATGGGCGGAAGACGATCATCCTCCCACGCAGACATATGGCCCTCTTTGCTTTCTTTTTCTTTAGCTTTTCTTTTTGGAATACCTTTTTTTTTCCCGAGAGCTTTTTACAATGCTTGGGGGTATCTAGGATACCTTATAAACTATTAAAAGATCTACCGTTGATTGGCTAAATATAATTTAGGAATAGAAATAACATAAGAATGGGCAATTTTAGTAATTGTTTTCAGTTATAACAACTTCTAACTTCTCCATGATTGTTTGCCGCTAGCCCCTAATTCAATCGCCATTTGCTGCTCGCGTATTACTTCCGTTCACTAATTCCATCTATTGCTGCTCCTGCTGCTTACATTATAGTCACTTATTAATTTCATAAATCCATGGTCATTCATAGGGTATCACATCCTCTAGCCTTTGGAAGGCAATTTTCTTCTCTATCTTTTTGTGATGACCTGAGGATTCGTGGTGGATCAGTGTCTTATTAAAATCCACCAATGAACTACTAAAACTTTAAATAACATGACAGCATCCGCTTTGTGGACATCAATATTTATAACAAAATAAATCTGTAATCGATCAAAATGTCATGTAATCGATGCTATGAACTTCATACTACGTACAGAACAAACTCGAGATCGAAGAAACCGCATGAAGAACTTCTGTTACTGTGATTTGCCTTTCATAGATTGATTTAAATACCAATGGAAACAATTACCTATCTACCCTCCCACCTAATCTCTATGTTAGTACCTGGCCCACTTTTGTAAGTACCTTTTTATAGGTACCTTCTACCGTAGACCATTAGATTGCAGCTGATCAACGGTTATCGTGATTTCCAAGTACCGGAGAAAATCTCTTTTTTCCCTCCCTCGTCTCTTGTTGGAGATTGAATCGTCCCCTTCAACTATAAATCTGGATATTATGTTTAACCCATCTTTAAAAATCAGTGCAAATCTACTCTTTCGGTCAGCAGGTGAGATCCACATGTCAACAACTCCTCGTCACCCATCTTCTTTCTCGTCCCCCCTCTCTCTCTCCTCTCTTTCCTGTGGCACGTCAAGAAAAAGGTTCGAGGTGCCAGATCCAGTCGACCACCCCCCTCCCCCCACCCCATAATCAACAGTGATGCAGCAAGGATAGGAACGCCTATCTCAGTGGCTCAGGCTCAAAGCAGCAACAACAGCTTCCTTGGTATGGAAGCACCACCACCACTCTGCAAGTCGCTACATTATCCTTTCCTGTTGGTCCTACAAGAGGAATCTGTCACCCACCGTCCTGAGATTGCCCAACATCATATTTAGGTCAACGAGGGTGCGCCTCCTCTTCATATCGTGGGTGAGAGCCATGTCTAGATATGGGGCGTGCTTGACTTCAGGGGAAGGTGGCCTAACAACAATGCTAGTTGATGTGGAAGTAGCTCCGCGACGACAGTCCCTGATCTGCTACAAGTCGTGCTGCTCCTGCTAGTGGATGCCACAAGCTCAATGAGGGGACGAAGAGGCATCCTACCTCCCTCCCTGCGCCGCACCTGCCAGCCTCCACCCCCTCCCACACTAATGTTGCCACACATATTGCTCTCCGCTCAACCCCGTCATCATGCTCCGTTATATCCTTCTTGATGACCACCTCCACGCAGCCGCCAACACCTTCAAGCTCTTCTACCGTCATCTGCAGTGAGCCTCTCCGGGCTCGAGCTATCGGTGGCCTCCATACCATGGGGGCCGAGGTGCGCACCCCCTCCCCCCATGGGAGCCATCCCCATCTATCTCTTTCTCTCCTCTCTCATCCTCGAGCTTGGCTCATTGCTCGTCAAGCCCTTGCTCCTCCTTCACTACCTAGCTCAGCCATCGTCGCCACTACCCTGCTTGACTCGGGTGGTGTGGCACAATCAACGATGGGCGACCGGGCACAAAGCAGCGATGCAAACTCTTTGAGCCCTCTATCGCACTCGCTCGAGACGACAATGCATAGGCAAGCGAGCTCAGAGGGGGTCACCGTCCAACCTAGACCAGCCTAGTTCACTTGGGGAAAAAAGAGAAGAAAGGGGTGAAGAATGGGAGCTGGCAATGTGGGTCCTACAATTTTTTTCTTTGTGACTTATATGTGGTCCCATGTTCACACGTTAGTGAGTTTGACCATGGTTAAATTGCCACGTCAGCAAAAATCACCTCGTAAACCAGTTTGACCATGGTTAAATTGCCACGTCAGCAGAAATCACCTCGTAAACCATCAAAGGAGTCTATCTATTTGCACTGGTTTTTGAAGTTGAAGGATGTGCTAGCGCTATATCTGGTTTTGCGGTTGAGATATGCGATTTCGACCCAGAGCAATAGTTGAGTGAGGCAAAATAGACATATTCCTTTCTTTTTGTTGTGTTTGCTTTTGGGCCCACGTCAACAATCCAAGCGCGTCCAATTTCCTCCTGGGGCGGCCCATGCATGATGATTGCCAGCCCACCTAATGTAAACCTCTCCGTGAAAATAGGCCCAGCCCAAAATAGCGTGCGATGCGATGCAAAGGAGCTCGGCTAGCTCATAGTTAACTTGGGAGTTGGGAGGAGGATATACCAATACTAGTATACTACTACTAGGATGAAACATTCCGGTTCCGCAATGTCTGGGTTTCGATCAGTTCCATAATTAATTTGATTCCTCTTCCTCCCAATCAGCTTAATTAAGCTCACTCGCAAAGGCAAATGTCGATAGATCCCTAACCTTTCCTAAGCATCTTAGTTTTCAGAACATATATTGTGGATCGTACTAGTTAGCTAGCTACGTCGTCAATTTGCTGCCCTCAAGAAAAGTTTGGAATCATATTCGATCCATCACCCCACCGCCCTGCAGGCTGCAGGCCACGTACGACTATACGATCTGTAGCTATATATATATACATCCTGATGCTGGCTACACCACAACGATCCATCCATCCATCCATCTCGAACGCAAATTGATCTATTGCAGCAGCAAATAAACCGACGAGCTTCCATCGCGCGGGCGGTAGATTGATGGCGAGCAACAAGCAAGGAGGAGGCAAGCAGCAGGCAGCGGCTGCTAGTCCTGGTCCTGATCAGAAAGATGAAGAGCTTGACCCCAAGTTCGAGTGGCTCGACAATGCCAACAACTTCCTCCTCCGCCTCTACCTCACTGGTACGTACCCTAGCTGGCTGGCTGGCTAATTAATCCATCGTTTTGCCTTGCCTGCATGAATTAATTTCGTCATTTTTTTGCATGGATCGATCCGATGCTAATACTAGTATATTTTATTGATCACATGCATATACATACATGATAAAGGTTTCAAGAAGGAAGATTTCAGGGTGCAAGTAGACGGCACGGGCAAGCTGACCGTCCGGGGGCAGCGCCCCGCCGCCGGCAGCAGCAAGCACTACACCCGCTTCCACAAGGTGTTCCAGCTGCCCTCCAACGCCAACATCGACGACATCACCGGCCGCTTCGAGGCCAGCGTCCTCACCATCACCGTCCCCAAGCGCCCCGCCCCGACCTCCTCCTCCGCGCCACCTCCCACCTCCGTACAGGAGATCAAGCAGAAAGCGCCTACCGCCAAGCTGCAGGAGCCCCAACCCCAATACGACGAGGCACCCAACAAGAAGAAACAACAGGAGGATGAGGAGGAAGAAGCAGCAGCCAAGAAGAAGAAGAAGAAGCAACAGGAGGAGGAGGAAGAAGCAGCCGCCAAGAAGACGAAGAAGCTGCAGGAGGAAGAGGCGATTGCCAAGCACAAGCCTGCAACGACGACGACCGAGAGGAAGCAGGCAGAGCCTACTGCTGCTGCACCGCTACCGGGGCATGTCGTCGATCGGGAGAGCCTGGCGGAGGAGAAGACGGCGACGGCGTTGAGCAGGTGGAGAGAGCGCGTGGCGGGGGAGCTGGAGCATCTTGGGGACATGAGGTGGGCGGAGGGGGTGATGGAGACGGCGAGGAGGAACAAGGATGTCATCGCCACCGCCGTCGCCGCCTTCTCCCTCGGCTTCTTCGTCTCCCACAAGTTCTTCTGCAGGAGGTGATCCAATCCAATCCATCCATCCATCACACCGTATCTCCATGCCCATGTAATCTAAAAATTAAGCAAATCTGAATGTAAAGCGACCAAATCTGTGTAAACTTGAAAGAAATATAATTGATTCAACTACCATGCATATGTATACAGTCAAACACAAAAAACGCACTGCATTGCATGAGTTCGTCTGTGTTTCACCGTCACAATTAAGCAGTGTGCGTCATGCAGAGCCAACACATGGATGAGAAGAATACTTGGTCACATGGATTACTGGATTACCATCTCCACTAGTGAATTCTATCTGAAAAATACAACAACCTTGGCAGGAAGGCAGCATAAACTACATATTCATCGTATTCATAGATGACCCAATAACACAAAAGCCACTGCAGTAGGCAACGTTTTCGTCAGCCTGAATCTATTCCAAACCCTGGCAGGATTTCTTCTTGCATGCAAATGTATATAACAAACAGGTAGGCTACTCTGAATAGGACAACCACGCGTATCATCGTCGATATAAGCTAGTGTATGTATGGTTTTGATCTGACGTTCTAGTCTATCTAGGGACACTTGGAGTTGACCATCGCCCAGCTCCGGCTGCTGGGCGCTTCCCCGATTGCCGCATCTCCTGTGCTTTGGCCAGCTGCGCGGTCAGATCCTATTCCACAACGGAAGATTTAGTCAGGGGAAAGCTACATATGCAGACGTACCACAACACATGAATGATGGACCAAAAAGTACCTTTGGTTTGAAGGAACCATCCAAAGAGTGCAAGATTGTATCTGCAAGCCCATAATCGATGGCCTCCTGCGCACGGAAGTACCTTGGACCTTTGAGAAACTCTGCGAGCTCTTCCTTTGGTTTTCCAACTCCTTTTGACAACAGTTCAAGGTAGTAATCCGTGTTCGTGTCTAACTCTTTTGCCTGAGCACAGAATAATAAAACATTCAGTTCTCACAATTAGCAAGGCCCGTAGTGCATGTAGTGTGTCAGATACTGAGATAGATACTGAAAAGAAGAGGTGGATGTGACCTTAATCCACATGTCAATAGCAGCTCCACCAGATTTGTGGACCTTAGGCAGGTACAGTTTAGCTGAAGCATAACAATGATGTTTTCAGACCACAAGGTCAGTCACAAAAAAAACACGCACACGTTCAATTGCAAAAAGGAAACAATGGAACTTAGAAAAATAACATACTGATTGAATTTGGTAGCACTCCTCTTTTACCCTTGACGCCAAGGGACAGAAGCATTGCAGCCTGACCATATGCCATGCTAAGATTGATTGTGTAGACCTTGGATTTGCTTCGCTACAAGACCCCCCCAAAAAAAGAGCACCTGTCAGTTGTCACTCTACCTCATTCAATTTTAGAATTCCTGGCCATATGTTATTGATTCAGTCACTTTAATGTTTATATTCATGAAATTTTTGTGTTAATGTGTAAAACATCAGGCTGGCCATCTTCTGTAGATTCAGTTGCCATGGTTGACCAATCACATAACTGAAATTGATTCAAGTGTACTAACCTTAGAAAAGCGAAACTGTGCAAGCAAAGTTGTAAATAGTAGCTAGCATCTCCACTAGCAAATACAACTCTAACAAGACAAAAAATACTTATATCTTTCATAGTATATTCAAGAAAAATTTTAATACACAGAATATACCGCTCTAGACTCACATCCCAACAGGTGCCATTTCCCCTAATCTGGTTGTAAGAACCAGGCTCTATGGCTCAATATCAATCAATGGATTGCAAGCAAGTAGTTTTGCACCATAAGCACACTAATGAAATCAGTTTCATGGATGTAACCTTGTATGAAAATACTGACACAAAACGTGTATAGCATTTTTATGCCGTATTGAACTTCCACTAAATCAGAGGAACAAAAGATAAGGGCTTACATTGATAAAATCAGCAATTGCAAATGCATCAGTTTCAGACGCAACCAGCTCATTGTTTTCATCCTGTCACAACACAGGAGAAATATAGATAAGCATCTTTTAATAATTTTGGTACAAGTTCACATCACATGTTGCTTACCTATTATCAATTCTCAAGATAAGAGCTTACCATGGTTCCTGTGGAGTTTATATACAAGTAAATTGGCTTGGTGCGGTCATCATAATCTAGCCACAGAAATTGCGCAGCAATAAGCTCTGTTACTGCTGGAACAATCTACCGGCAGAACAATAAGAATAGAAGGAACAAAGTTATTAACAATTTCATTTAAACATTGAAATATTATGCCATGAATAATGATGAAGGCATAAAGTTTGACTCACAGGCATTCCAAGGAATATAATTCGAGAGTCCAATAGCAATGATGGCAGATCTGGAGCTGAACTTCTCATTCTTCTATATCCTCGCCCTGCCCTGCCCATGCTCATGGTGCCCATTCCCATACCCATGCTGTAACCTGCAGGGCCCTCATGCACACCGGACAAGTTGTACATGCCAAATTCATCATAGCTCCTAGAAGCAGAAATGCTTTCCTGCAGTTCACGCAGGAAAATATCACATTGATTTTGTTGTGCCAATGTCATAGCACAAATTCAAGAAAGGACAATAACGACATCTCTATACAAAACTAACCTCTGTAACTCTCTGTGATTGCCGATCATATGGGTTATCATCGTTCATAAACATTTCGATCTGAGCAGGGCTTAAGCCATAAAGGAATTGAGGAACATTCTTGTAATTATCCATCACTGCAAGAAAGCACCAAACATGAAAGAAGTGTTACAAACAAATGGTAATGAGAGTGTCAGAGATAAGGTGATAGAGTGCGAGAAATAATAAAACTAAGACACGATAGAAATGGTCACCTCACCATAAAAACTAACTATTGCCTTCTGCATTCATGCATAAAGTGTCATTTTATCTTGGACCAAAGATCAATAAAGTGTATCATTTGACTATAGACCATCCATGGTAATAACTTCAACGGACTCTCTCCTCCTAGTCCTAGTTAAGTCAGTTGGATTACCGAAATGCTAAAACAAAAGTGAGAGGGATGTTGTTTCTTTTTTACTGAAGAACTGAAACCACAAACTATACAGTGCGTAGTGATAATCAGTTTACATGGCTTTGTTCAGTTCTTGACATCAGTTTTTTCATGTATGAACGTTGAAATTGCGTCAAAACTGTTAACGAGGCAGTATGTCATTAATATAGGTTCAAACAGTACAACATAATTCATCGGTAAAGATTTGGCTCTGTTGCTGATTGAATGCAAACGGTGGTTTCATAAAGGCTCTAAGCAAACGTGGTACGCGCAAATGTCAACTAACGCTGTAGACTAGAAGAAGAAAGCACAAAAAAAAGAGTGCTGGTCATCTTCAGGATAATTCGTAAGAAGAAATGCGCACTGGTTACTCACTAATTTTGATAGTAGTTTGCATGAATATGCTGATGCCCAACAGCCCAAGCCATGTGGTGAAACCTAGCAAGATCTTATTGTGGATAGAGCTCCCTGTTTGGGAAGTGAAGAGGGGGGAAAGTGAGCTCACGGCCATCTTTGAGGTTCTCCTCGCGGAACTGCTTGGGGATGTGGTCGTAGTTCTTGCGGAAGCCACCGCCGTCGCCGTAGTAGTAGCACCTGCAGCTGGCGGGCGGCCTCCTCGGGAGCCTCGACGGCGGCGGGGAGGAGGAGGGCGAGAAGGTGCTCTTGGCTGGCGACGGCGAGGCGGCGGCGGCGGCGGCGGGGCAGCGCAGCGCGAGCGCCATGGTGAGGAAGGAGGCGGCCGGAGAGGAAGAAGAGGATTGGTGGCCTTCGCTTCACTGGGATTTGGATAGGAGAGCTCCTTCCATAACCATAACCACTTCAATTCCTGTGATTTGGGAAATTTTTCGTCTTTTTTTCAATAAACACCTCTCGTTTTCTTATTTTTACAAACATTATTTTTTTATTATTAAAAAAAAGAAATGTGCATATTACTCTCTCCGTTTCAAAATAAATCAATTTAAGATATGATGTGATATTTTCTGGTCCAACAAATATAGATAAGAGCATATCAAAATTCATTATATAAAAAATATCCCATCACATATATTATTTTGAGATGGAGGAAGTATGTTACATATTTTACCATAGTTTAGGTTGGACTATGAGCTAACAACTCGGTTATATTTTTTTTTACCATAGTTTAGGCTGGACTACACATAACAACTCCTTTCACTTCGGGGCAAGAAAAATTTATAAAATGTTGCACTGTGGACCTATTCTTCTTCCTTTTTTTTCTTCACTTCAATTCAAGCTTGATGTCCATAGGTAAGCACATGTTTGCGTGTCCATAGATGCCATGGAGGTGGAGCGTGAGCTCAAGAACAAACTCTGTCGCTTCTGCCCCATGCTCAATACACCTGTTGCATTAAATGTGATGGTGACCAACACCTTATCAATATTAATATGTGAAGAACTAGACTAGGACACTCGGTTATGTAGAGCTAGACGAGGAGGCCACGATTAGGGTAGCATTGGATTTAGGTTTTGGATATGTGGACCATCCTAGGTGAGCAGCTTCAGCCGGTGGTAGCGGCCAAGTGTTGGATCTATGAGCTCTTCTAGTTTAGTATCTTTGAAATGTGAACGCCTCCTACAACCATAGATAAAGAACCCGAGCACTGACATGGGCTCCAATGCTATAGAACCCGCTCACCATCGCATGTTGAGCTCAAACCAAAATAAGAGAGAAAGAGGGGCGATGGAGGAAGAAGAACATGTCTATGAGTCCAATATCTTGCAAAAATTCATGTCCCAAAGTGAATATAATTATTGGCTCATAGTCCAAGCTGTAACTATGGTTGATAAATGTTAGTCAAAGTGAAACTTACAATATCACATAGCATTATGTGTATAGATGCTATATTTTTAAGATAATGGATAAAAATCTAGTCTCTATATTAATATGTGGATATGCGTAGCAAAAGTGATAAGCAGGAGTACTTAGTGTTCATTCGGAAGCACTAGTTCGGCTAGAAACTCCTCTCATTTTTCATAAGCACGCTTCCCGAACTGCTATGGTATGTTTGTTGTAAAAAGATCTAAAAGTTTCTTTAAAGATTTGCAATAGATAATATTTAACTAAACATTCACTACTGAGATACCCCATTTTGTGTGAACCATTTCAAGCTCCCCAAGCCCTAACACCCACTGTTGAATGTAGCCAGACTCCATGCCACACAAAACGAGGGACACGAAAGATCAAGGAAAAGCCTTGAAGACTAAGGTGGTGTTTGGATCCAGGGACTTAACTTTAGTCTCTGTCTTTAGACACTAATTTAGAGTATTAAATATAGACTACTTACAAAACTAATTACATAAATGAAAGCTAATTCGTGAGACAAATTTTTAAGCCTAATTAATCCATAATTAGAGAATGTTACTGTAGCATCACATAGGCTAATCATGGATTAATTAGGCTCAATAGATTCGTCTCGCAAATTAGTCCAAGATTATAGATGGGTTTTATTAATAGTCTACGTTTAATATTTATAATTAATATCCAAACATCCGATGTGATAGGGACTTAAAAGTTTTAGTCCCATCTAAACAGGCTTCAAATCTTTTTCTATGTCTTTGCTCTAAATTTATCCTATCATTGTACAGCGACAAACACGTCACATATATCACTAATCTTCTTAGAAACTTTGATATCAAACTCGTCTCGCTATTGAATGTAGTTTGATAATATGTTTATTTTGTGTTCACCATGTTACTATATTTTTCTATAAACTCAATCAAACTTAAAAAAGTTAGATTAGAAAAAATGTCAAAATGACTTATAATATGAAAGAAAGAAGTAAGTTCCAACCAAGCATATTGAGAGTTAAGATTTTTTATTTTTTAGAATCAGAGTTAAGACTTGGGAGCAAGATCTATAGTACAGGAGAATATACTTAGATGTGCATCCACTAATTGCTAGTAATAATCTAAGACATGTCATACCAATTACCAAGCTTGGATTATAGCAGGAGAATTCGAGTCACGGACCATCAGAAGAACGATATTCCAGCAGCCCCATTTTTTCAAGGGTGCAAAGTTGGTCATAGCTAACCACTTGATTAATTAGAATAACCAGTTTTCTCAAATTGCAAGAGAAATGACAAACCCATGCTCGTTACAAAAAAGGACCATAAGAAGTACGTCCAACAGTTAACTTAATTTGCATAACTTAATTGCCAGAGTTGAAAGATGCTGTTGAACGACTTGTCAAAAAAAAAAAAAAAGATTCAGTTGAAGGATGCAGTTGGTGAAGAGCTTGAAGATAGTAGATGGCGCAGCACTACTATTGTGTGTATACATATATATAAATATATAAATAGAACACTTTGATGCATGCATGGTGCTTAATTATATTATTAATAAAAAATGTATGGATGAAATGCAGCCGTATGGCAGGCGGCAGCATATGTGTTCGATCTTTTGACGATGCAGAGGTAGGTGGCTAGGTAGGCAGGTGTCTTTTCGATCGATCGGCCATTCATGATTTTACGCATATATAAATTCGATTAACAAATCAATGCCCGAACGAATGAGCGTCCTACTACCCACAGGAATCGAAGGAGACGACCTGCTAGCTCTTCAAACCACTGACAGCTCACTTGCTGCCTTCTGCTTTTCAATTTTCTTTTCTGTGAGTGGATGATGTTCCAATGGATGTTCTTAACACGAAAAAAAAAAAGGTTCATGGCGATCCATTTCAAAATTGAGCTTTCCAGCAGGTTTTGCGGTTTTGGCGTGCCATGTTGACATCAGTTCATAGTTTCATATATATCCTGCTAGCTGGTAATGCCGCATGTTTCACATATGTCACTATAAACTACTTAAACTTGGCCCCAGTGTATACCCACAATGGCCGCTAAAATTTGTTAATGAGTGGTTACATGCTATATATATTCTCTGCTACTCCCTCCGTTTCACAATGTAAGTCATTCTAGCATTTCCCACATTCATATTGATGTTAACGAATTTAGACATACAAATCTATCTAGATTCATTAACATAAATATAAATGTGAGAAATGCTAAAATGACTTACATTGTGAAACGTAGAAAGTAACATAGAAGGCATGATGCACTTGAGTACTTTAATGTTGACAAAATATATATAGACTCAGAACAATCCTTTTATCGGTGGTTCAAAAGCTCCAATCAAATCGAGATTATAATTTTCACTCATTAAAAATCTATACAAGAGTTCTCTGGATTAAACTTTTTTAATTGGATCAAGAGAGCGTGTCATATATTAAACTCCCATAATATACTTCAACAAGGCGTGTGGTGGTGTTCGCAACCATATAGTTGTGTGATGCAAAACTACTATATGTACATTGGTTCGATTACGAACGGTCAGTGGTATTTGGGAACGCACCCTTTTACTAAAGTTTAGGGTATACCTTTTTGCTACTATAGTAACCATGTCCAATAACCCTCTCAATTTTTGAAACATCACAATTTTATATCAATCATATGGTTACCGTGGTAAATGTAATAGCCGGACAAGGGTATATTGCCATTCCCTTATCGATATGCAAACCCCGATAAGGTCTACACAAGGACATTGGAGAGATGTGCCAAATAAACATGAGTCAAAAGTACAAATGGTAGAGTCATATAATTAAGGGTAGAAAATCATGACCATCTCTCTTAGCCTTCAAAAAAGTATTTTGTACGCATCATCGAGCAGGAGGACACCTTACATAAACTTGGGGACAAACTATTTGTTGTAGCATAAAAAATGGATGCCAACGATAGAATTACAGCTTTCCATTAGGACCTTTCGATCAAAACCTATATAAATGTTATTTGGAAACTAAGTATAGAAATAAAATTACCTCGCTTTTACAATTAGATAGTGGTATAAATACGGTTTAGACCGCCACAAGTCATTACTAAGTTTTACATATGAGAGATAAGAGAAGTGTGCAAAAGAAACCGGGTCAAAACTACAGATGCCGAAAGTCCAAAAAACACATAAAAGATATAAAAATATTATATACCTCAAAACGTTAACCCCCCTCCCCCCGCGGGAATAAGGCTAAGGTTAAATGATTAGAACTTTGACTATGAATAACTTTTAAAATATTTAGTTTAAAGACACTAGAATATGATATGATGTATATACATTAATTTGGAAGTACTTAAATAAACATGAATATTTACTCCAGATGAACAAGCCTATTGTTTAGAATATTAGTTTATCATGTTAACCAAATAGATCATCTATTTAATTTTTGTCTGTATTTCATCACTTTGGAATGACCTCTAAGATGATAAAAGAAAGAAAACAATCCATTTTGCTCACTCGAACTATTTTATTTGGACAATTTAACCCCTAACTATTTTGGGCTTATTTTACCCCCAAATTATTAAAAACGCTTCATTTTATAGCTTAATATCATTTACTTTTTTTACACCAATAGTATTTTAAGTTAAATTGATTTAGAGGCATAGATGACATCATTATATTGGATTTAAAATCTTAATATTTGTCTGATGTATGTAAACAGTGATAGAAAAAAATAAATAATATTGAGAGGTAAGTTGTAATGCATATATCAATTCTAACAAATTGACATGTGAAATATCACTTTCAATAGATTAGTTTAGGGTGTAAAACGGGAAAAAAGATAGTCAAGGGTTTAACTGCTCTGGTAAAATATAGTTTGAGGTAGTAAAATAAACCTTTTTGTAAACAAAAAGAAAATACTCCCTCCGTATTTTAATGTATGACGCCGTTGACTTTTTATGGCATGCATGTTCGTCGACGTTGCAATCATATTCACAGGGTCGAACACTAAGCTTCGCACGAACGTATCGTGTTTGGTATGCCTCCATTTCTTCCCCATTTCATATACTACTAGTAGTAGCAAATTATCCTCGCTTTCGTATCACGAATAGCGTGTGGCCCAGTTTAATTAGTTTGCCGTTGCTGTTCGAAATATTTTGCTAGTTATAATAGAAACGTTTGTTGGAATGTTTTAGACCACCGTAAAAGTTGCTCTCGCTGTTATAACAAAAAAACAAAAACAATATCATTTTTTTAATAATGTACTCGTTAATTAATGAAACTGAGTCAAGCAATGCCACTGTTCGAAAGGTAAAGTTTTGCTTTTGGGATAAATATTATCTTGGTGATGAATTGGTGATATGACCACATGAAACTGATTGCAGCAGGGAAGAACAAAAAAAAAAAAAAAAAAAGCAGAGCGGCTAATATATAGTATATAGAGAAGAAAAAAAAAAGGAAAGAAAGGGAAAACCGGAGGCAGTATGGGATTCGGCCCACAGGAATGGCTGTTCCCGCCGTCCGTCCGTCGAAGCACAAGCACTGGAGTACTCCTCAGACAGTAGACAGTAGAGAGAGAGAGAGGGTCGCGTTGCGTTGCGTGGCGTCCTCTTCCCTCCCCGCCCCCGGTTTTGCCTTCCTCCCCTCCTGCCTGGGTTGGGTTTGGCTTTGCTTCTTCCTCGCGCGGCGCGTCTCCCATCCGCATGGACGATGCCTTCTCCTTCTCCTTCTCCTTGATATTTCCATTTCCACCCCATTGTTCCCTCCTTCTCCCTCCTCCCTCCTCAAATCTACACCTATCCCCACCACCGCCCTAGCTTCTTCTCCTCTCCCGCAAGATCGATCGATCGATCTGTCACTCATGCCCGTGCAGCTGGGAGGAGGGGGCAAGGTGGCGGAAACCAAGGACCTCGCCGCCACCGACAAGGACCGCCCCTCCTCCAAGAAGAACCGCCGCCGCCAAAAGAAGCCCGCTACTTCCGCCGCCATCTCCCCGCCGGTCGCCGCCATGCAGACCCTCTTCGACACCAGCAGGGAGGTCTTCCAGGATTCTTTGCCGGGATTCGTGCCGCCGCCCCAAGCCGTCGCCCGACTCGCCGCCCTACTCAGTACCTACTATACTCCTTCCTATGTCCTACTACTACTCTCTACATGCATGCCTTTGTTTTCACTCTCTACTGTACAAGCAGCGATATGCCCCTGATTTTTGCTAACTGGAGACAGTACACAAGACAAGTTGCTGATGTTGTTGGCGGAATTATACTTTGATTCTTTGCACTTAAATCTCCGAAAGAAACATCTACATGTTTCTCGTGCTTATGCTTAGGTTGTACGATCGACAACGATAGGCTGTATCGCCTGATCCAAGCTCACACAACCAACAACCTCCCTGCTTTACTCCTCCATATATCCCTGTTCCTTTCCTCTCCCGACAAAGTCCATTTTTGGTATGGACCATCCTTTGCTATTCTTGTATGTTTGCCCTGCCATGGCCTTTGCATCTGTACGCCCACCTCTCTGCCACATACTACTGAATATTTCCTACAGCCTTGCAGCCACCCACTGGCATATATATGCATCTTCACTCGACAGGCGCTGCGTGTCTGGCCGTATTCACTGTTAATACTAGGAATTGGAATTTTGATCTTGCCAGTTCACGTTTTATCTCTTAACTTCTTACTGATCTGTGAAACCACCTAAAGTTTGTTACAAACATTGTTCTTGTCATGGGGCCTGGGCCCAACTTAAATCCTTACTCAGTGCTGCCAATCTGGTTATACAAGCTTTTTTTCTTCTTTGTTTTTTTTTTTCATCATTTGATAGTAGTGATACTATGCAAAGGCATGATGAAGAAATTGCTACAAGCTGGTTCTTAACATTGTGTTTCTTCTAAATCTTCCAAGTATTTGATATTTCTGCAATTGACTCCTTAATGTTCAAACTAAACTAGTAGGTCGTTCTTTTCTGTTAGTTTGAGTACTCAGTAATTATTATTTTTGACTCAGCCTTGCACTTTTGAACATTTCTTGCATGTGCACTTGTCTATATGCAAATACCTGTGATTCTTGACCTATCAATCCAGATCCTGAGATCCATTTTGTCTTATCTCCTTACTTTTGGATGCAGATGATTTGAAACCACATGATGTTGGAATTGAGCCGAGTATGTCGTGTTTCAAGAATGTTGATTCTAAAGGGCCTCCTCGGGTGACTTATCTACATTTTTATGATTGCCCCAAGTTTTCGGTAATCTGACCTTGCATATTTTTTTGCACATATAGAACTTTTTGAAACAAAAGTTTTTACTGATGCTTTGTATGTTTCGTGCAGTTTGGTATCTTCTGTTTACCAAAGTCAGCTGTCATTCCCCTCCACAATCATCCTGGGATGACAGTATTCTGCAAGATACTGTTTGGCTCCATGCACCTCAAGTCCTATGACTGGGCTAAAAGTGCCCCAGATAGTGATAATAATGCACTTGAGACCTCAGATGGTTAGTTGGTACATTTATCCTTTTCAACAACAGACTCTGTTTTATGGAAATTTATTGCCCACGCTTCATTTTCTGATATCCTTTTTGTCCTAACCACAGGAGCTCGTTTAGCAAAGGTAAATACAGATGCGGTTTTTGATGCTTCATCGGAGACCACAGTTCTATACCCTGAAAATGGAGGGAATTTGCACTGTTTTACTGCAAGGACAGCTTGTGCTGTGCTTGACGTGATGGGACCCCCGTACAACCGCGCGGATGGAAGGGATTGCTCATATTACGACGAATCCCCATACTTGAGTTCATCTGGTGAGTTGTTGACTATCCATCCATCTGCATCTTTATTCTTTCGTATAGATTTAATGCAAAGGGGTGTGTCGACTTGAAACAAAATAAATTATCTGTGGATCCTTTTAGTTCTACTATCTGAGAGAAATGGCATTTGATTTCAGGTGGAGATGCACGGTACTCGTGGCTCAAAGAAAATCATAGTACGTTCGAGATGAAAGGTGTACAGATGCCACAAAGGTTTATCGTTTAGAAATGACATACAGCATCATTTTGTGGCAACACCTGCAACCATTTCCGCCGTAGAATGGTCCTCCTCTAGCTTGCTGTAGATACCTGTAACTGCGAAGACAGGCAGATGGTACAAGGGAAGATGTGGCCACTAAGCTCAGACTAGCAAACTCTTAAGTGACACAGACGTTACATTTGTTTGGCTTCTTATTTTGGTCAGGGTTGAAACAATCTCTTGTGATTTTCAGATAACTCTGCTCCTCATATGTTATCCTCGTCTGACAGTGCAAAATTGGGATTGGGTGATACAGTGAACAAGTGTTTTGTTTTTGGTCCATGATCATCTTTTTTTTGTTTCCCTGTAGACCTGTATGCAGGCGTTTTTTGAAAGTGATCATGTACCGAATTCAGAGTGTGGTTTGCTTGGTTTGTTGAACAGGGAAGCTATTCCTTTTTGCCTCTTACTGTAGTAGACAAGAGGCATATACATACATAACATAGCCTTTGTTTCTTGAGCAAAGAAATTTGTGTCATCATAACTGGATGGCTTTCCCTAAGCTAGTCGCTTACTACCCTTTCTGTTACTCTGAACTGCCGAGTTCTTGACTGTCAGATTGTGGACGGGCATAATGGGAGGGATACTGCATTACTGCTACATAACTGAATGCTGCTCCTACTCGGTTAAGTACGTGAGAAAGAAAACACAGTGGATATTCCCAGATTTATAGTCGTAGACTCGTACTAGTAAGCTAATTAAGCAGGTGATTGCGACTCACTTGCACTGCTACGAAGAATCTCCAAATGACAATGATATTTTCCTACGCTATAGCAGTATCTGATTGTGCTGAAAAACGAAATGTCTATGATTAATTAGCCTGCTACACACATCATCAAAGAGGTGCTCAAAACAGATGACACTGTTTGGGGATTGAATTACTGGCCGGTGAGTAATCGGTGAAAAATCGTGATATGGACAAGCGAGTAGTTTCTACTTTTGATTGACAATTAATTCTTGAAATCTACCGCTACCTATCCTGAAAATCCGAAGTGTGATCCGGGAGAGTTTATAACATTTACAGCTTCTTAAAAAACTAGAAAGGAAGCCCGCGCAGATGCGCGGGCACCTTATTTATTGTTTTATGAAAATGTTGATTAAAAAAAGTCACATTTCACTATTTGTACACCCTAAAAGAAACCATAGACATTAATATATTTAAATGATTAGGATGTCTTCTAAATTACATAAAATCACTTTGTTCTAGTTACATATAAACTTCCCTATTGTCACTACAATTTATTATCACTGTTTAAGTTGAGTACCTATTAATAGATGGAACTTCATACATACTAATAAAATAAGCCTAATATCTCATTAATACACTAAGGGGCTATTCGGAATATAGCCAAAATAAATCTTACCAAATTTTAGCAAGTTGGCCATATTACCAAAATTTTGACAGGATTTCTTATGTATTTATCAAAGTTTGGCGACAAACTAAATGTAGGCATTTTTTGGCGACTTTGCTAAAAAAAAATGGTATGGTTGAAAATGACATAAATCTGAATAGCCCCTAAAATATCCACTACGCACCTAAGTGTTCTTGTATCACTTATTTCCAAATTCATATTAAAACATTTAAAAATATCTCTTGTACCAATTAATAGGATAACAACTTAAAGTTAAACATAAATGCCCCTGTAACATGTGAAGCTGATCGTAGCCAAGAAGACTTTTTTTCTCTGTGCCTTAAAACATGGGTCCTGCATCGATGTAGTCGTGCCCTTGCAGACCAGTCTGGAGCACAATTTAATGTCTGATTCACTATTACACCCTCATAAAGTATTGCATCACTAAGTAGTAAGTTGCACACTATTGGCAACGACGGTGTCCTCCAATGGGGTTGTCTCAACTCAGCTATGTATACCCCTACTATATGACAGCATAACAAACTCTGTTGTTCATGCTTGATGCTTTTCAAGGAAGGATAAAGATAAGATGGAGATGATCAAAATAGTTTTGTTTTTCTAAAATAGGAATTTTTATGATATAGATAGAATACTCTCTTTTGAAAATGAGCGATGTTAATCATTCGGTAGAATAAAAAAATTATAGCTAAAGAGACATACCACCAGGATAATCTCCAGAGCACTATATTATTATCTATATTTTTGACAAATATCTATAGTGTAGCACTTGGTTTATTTTCAACACCTATTTTTGATAATCATATGAGATACCTTTAAGAATGCACTGCATTTATTTATTCAAACATATGTATAATAATTAATAACTAATTCGTGGGAGTATAATTAAGTCACGTCGGTGGCGTGTATAATATACATGTATCAATTATACCTGATATGTTGGAATTCCTCAATTATAAGAAAAATATATGATGAGTAATTTATTACACGTATTACTTGATTGTTTATTTATTGTCAAATTATTTGGCCAGGGAAATAAAATATACATATATAACCATAAATCTCATCATGATGGACTAAAGGGCTGTGTTATAGCAAGATCATTGGCTGAAATATTTTTATAATAATTTTCACATCTATGTACCATATATGTTGTTCATTTCTCAAATACCAATCAAGTAGTTCTGAAAAATTCAAAAAACACTTTTAGATTGAACCAATTAAAACTAAATCATATCTACTTGAAAAAAATACAACTAAATTTTGTTGTTTTCTATTTGTTTTACAGATGCAAATTTAGAGTAGCATCTTATATTTTTCAAGTGATATTTGACACCCTAAAATATGATGCGAAATTATTTAAAAAATTATCATAACATTAATCACTATTTGTCGGCTCTCTGTACCGTGATGTATTTAGTAGGACCATAATATAACTTTTATAATACATCAATAGTTGATTTAGATAAATAAATACAACGGGTCACAAATTAGATATATAATTTTAAAATCATTTTAAAATATGAACGTTTAAAGACCATTGATTTGACATTTTATATTGATCTAGTTTAACTACTCATATTTTTATATTTGTTATGGCAGAAAATTATATTTTAGAAACCGTTGATTTTTTTTCCGAGGGTACTATATACAGATTTTTCTTAATGTTTTTTTACGTATGTTTTATTTTCTTTTGGCGAACCGTACATATGTAAGCTTATCTGTTTTTCCATAGTACGTACTGTACGTACTTTTGCTCTTTTTTTCAAGCCAACTGTTACATCTATATATATATATATCCTCTAGTATATATATATAGGAGGAAGTATATACATATTTAATCTAAAAAATAACGGTCTATTAATTTGCGGAAATCAACAGCGTGTATAGATTTTTTTTTTCCAGATGTAGTACGTACTGTACATACTTTTGGCTATATAGGAGGAAGGTATTATATTCTAAAATAATGTAAAAATCAACCTGTGTGTATATACAGATCTAATCTAATGGTCTAAAATAACGGGTCCACCAATATAAGTAAAAATCGATGGTGAGATTAGATAGTGCCACGTGGCGGTTTAGGAGCGTTTATAGGAGCGCCATGTGTCAGTTTAGGAGCGTTTGTAGAAAGTTTCATGGACTTTTAGTATATAATAGATAAATAAAAAGCTCAAAAAATAATCTATCTTTTCAATCAATGATGAGTTATAGTCGTAGAATTTAGAAAATAAACTAGAAATCAGTTAGATTCCTATTAGATGCTTCTCAGACTAAAGTTAGTTTCCCCAAACAGCCATAAGCTGAAAGGCGTAAAGCTCCAAAACTAAAATAAACCGGAGTTATAGAGCTAGAAAAATATACTGATTTTTTCACAAGAGATTCAAGCACATCTACTCTTAAAAGATTAAAAGAAAAGAATTAGAGTAGTGTTTGGTTATGACTTGAGCTTAAAAAAAGAAGAAGAGAAAAGGGCAATTGGGGACTGGAACAAAGACGAAGATGGTTGCAGCTGTCCGAAGCTCCCCAAACAGGGGGGGAGCGATTGCTTGGAGTTTGGGCTGGGCTGGGCTGGGCTGGTGACAAGGAGTGTGATGGATCAAGGCCCACACAACTACTCCAGTAGTGCATCGGAGGGGATAGGTCCCTGGGCGTTCCCCTCGCGTTGCGCTCTAGACTGTGCAGGAGACGCCACCCCCTCCCTCCTTCTAGAACCCTCGCCATCCTCCCCTTCCCCCACCCTAGCGTCGACGTCGGCGGCGGCGGCGGCGGCGGCGGAGGCGGAGATGAGCGTGTGGAACTACGTCGTGACGGCGCACAAGCCCACCAGCGTCACCCACTCCTGCGTCGGCAACTTCACCGGCCCCAACCAGCTCAACCTCATCGTCGCGTCCGTAATCTATTCCCCCCTTCCTCCCCCCTCTCGCCCTCCCTCTCGCCCTCCAAATCTAGGGTTTTGCTGCGTCACTCCCACTCCCGCCTCCCCCTCGGGGCCGGGATCGTTCTAGGGTTACAACGCTGCTCGCTCTTTTTTCCTCTGCCACCTCCACGCCCTTCGTTTAAATCGCTGTGGGATGACACATTATTTGACGGGCCCTTGTTTTCTTTCTTTTGTTAAAACTCGCTGTCTTTCATCTCTTTCTATATGTTCTTCAACTTAGATTCCCTGCTAGTTGGCTCTCTGCATATTCATTCCTTTACTAACTCTGCGCATGTGCTGCAAATCTTACAGGAAATGCACCCGTATCGAGATCCACTTGCTTACTCCTCAAGGCCTTCAGGTCGGTGGTTCATGATATTATTATCTACTACTTGCAAATGATTATGTCATGTGCTGCTCTAATAACATCATAACCTCTCCCCTTTTGTAAGCAGCCTATGATTGATGTACCTATCTATGGAAGAATCGCCACACTAGAGCTCTTCCGCCCTCATGTGAGCCAATTTACTGTTCCTCGACTTGGCATTCTGTTGTTGCCGTGCACTGGATGGTAAAACTAACACTATTTATCTTACGCCTTTCAGAATGAGACTCAGGACTTCCTTTTCATTGCGACTGAAAGATACAAATTCTGCGTTCTGCAGTGGGATGGAGAAAAATCGGAGCTTCTCACTAGGTTTGGTCACTTGCTCTATTCTCTTTAGCTTACAAAGCAATGAGACTGCTTTTATAACCTTTTATAGACATAACATTGGCTTGTCAAATGGTTCAAATTGAATGTACTGTAAAATTATGGATCATTAGTCCCACACAATGCTATCCAGTCGTTGTCTAGCTGATTCCATGTAGCATGGAAGGTCCCCATGGCCACCAGCTGCTCCTTGATAAAGGAAGATTGAGACTGCAAGAGTTAATCCTTGCCACTGGAGTCACTGCTCTCTGTGTCTATTGAGCCTCTACGCTGATGAGAGGGTCAACAGAGTGCAGATGGGGGAGGGAGATGCAATGACAGCTCATTTTGAGAGTGCGAAAGATATCCAGAGTAAAACGCCTCAATAACCATGGTCTCACAGTCTGTTTATAGAAGAAAATAATATTGCTACTCTCTGATAAATTTCAATAACTATTAGTCTTTTAACTGATAAATGATAAGTACTATTTGCAATATGTAGAGCGATGGGAGATGTTTCTGATCGCATTGGTCGCCCTACGGATAATGGACAGGTGTGTGGTACCGAATTGAAACTCCAACTTTGTCTTTTAAAAATTGTGAAACTACCCCTTCTATGTAGATCTATATGCAATATATATAGGAATGCATTCTTTTTGCCTCTTATATTTGGCCTGTTACTATAATGTAGATTGGGATCATCGACCCTGACTGTAGACTTATTGGTCTTCACCTCTACGATGGATTATTTAAGGTAAGTGTGCACCTTCTTTTTCTAAAAAAATAAAATAAAAATGGGATTTGTCCTTGATAGCTAGCTTTCTTTTACATCTCCACTGAGAGAAGCTTTTACACCCTTGCCATCCAGGTTATACCGTTTGATAACAAAGGGCAGCTGAAGGAAGCTTTCAATATCAGGTATCAGGATGGCAAAACATATAATCAAACATATTGGTTGATGGAATTGGAAACATTTGTGTAGTGACTTACTCGGGAAAGACATGTGCCACTAGTAATCGGCTACTAAATTGTTGGAGCATTTTTGTGTGCTTAATGTGGGAGGGTATTTCCTATTGTTTCTCCAGTTTGCTTTTGTTGGGGACACAGACAACCAAAATGTACATAAAGTGAAGCAAGCTTTTTTTTTTTTTTTTGCTTTCTTTGTTTTTGTATCTGTGTTTGCCTGATCTGCTTAGAAAAAGGAACCGAATAATTGGTGAAAATTTATTACAATAGTTTACATCTTTGCTGGCTAACACAAAACTTAACATTTCTCATGGTAGACTGAAAGCTGTGTTGTGGTGGAATGTATTTTTATGCTTTACATCTTCTGTTAAATATAACATTACCATTCGGGGGTTAATATTTCATTAAGGGTGATGCATATTCAAACATTTGACCTTACCAGAGAGTAACACTTGCATTTTCTTTCTTCAGGCTTGAAGAGCTTCAAGTATTGGACATCAAGTTCCTGTATGGCTGTGTTAAACCTACTATAGTTGTCCTCTACCAGGTTTGCTCAAACTTCACTATATTTTTTGTACCCTGCAATTGAAGTCTGAATCCAACTGGATAGTTTTGAACTACAACAATTGCCATGGTGCCTTTTCTTTGTATGTACTGTTATACTATTATTTTTTTAGTGTACAGTTGTATTAATCAATCTGCATTTCACTGGACTTTAGATTTGCTATTGTGCTCAAGAGGTGCAAAGATTACTTGCTGTTACACACCTATAATCCACTGTGTTTATTTTGACTTACGTGTAGGCATTTTACATAATAGGTTACTGTTGGTTTTCACAGGATTGAGAATTGAGATTGGTAGAATGCTGTTCTTTATTTACTTTTGATTTATTCAAAATATCTGCTGGTTCTCAGATCTTTATTTGACCATTGTGAGATAGTAAAAGATCTGATTAAATTTGCATGCTTTACCAGGATAACAAAGATGCAAGACATGTCAAGACATATGAAGTTGCATTGAAGGACAAAGACTTTGTTGAGGGTCCTTGGTCGCAGAACAATTTAGACAATGGTGCTGGTCTGTTAATACCTGTACCAGCTCCTCTTGGTGGTGTCATAATTATTGGTGAGGAGACAATAGTTTACTGCAATGCCAACTCTACATTTAGAGCTATACCAATCAAACAGGTAATATATTGTTCTCTTTTTATGGTTCTTAGATTTGTGGTGCCTACTGTGCGTGCAGGCATGTTGGCACTCCATAACTATTTTTTTTTTATCTTCCATTCTTGTTCAGTCAATCATAAGAGCTTACGGACGGGTTGACCCAGACGGTTCGCGCTATTTACTTGGTGATAATGCAGGCATATTGCATTTACTTGTCCTTACCCATGAACGAGAGAGGTACCAGCTATGCACTATTTTGGAACTAAAAGACTCTTGATCCATTTCTCAGTACTCACAAATATTCCCTTTTGATGTACTGGTTACTTTTTTAAGGGTAACCGGTCTGAAAATCGAGTACTTGGGAGAGACTTCAATTGCATCATCAATATCATATCTCGATAATGGTGTTGTCTACGTTGGTTCTCGATTTGGTGATTCACAGGTGAGTTAATAGCAGTTTGAATTTGAACTACAATGTAATGTCCCTTTTTGGGGGTGGTGGTCATGCCCTAATTTCAATGCATGCGTGTGCTTTATGCAGAAAAAGTAAATTTCAATTCGTTCTGTATGTTGACACAAATATTGTTGTTGACAGCTTGTAAAACTAAATCTCCAAGCTGACCCAAATGGTTCATATGTTGAAGTTCTTGAGCGATATGTGAACCTTGGACCCATCGTGGACTTCTGTGTGGTTGACCTTGACAGGCAGGGCCAGGGTCAGGTTGTCACTTGTTCAGGAGCATTTAAAGATGGTTCCCTTCGGGTGGTTCGGAACGGGATAGGTATCAATGAGCAGGTATTGAATTAAGATCTATCCAATATTGTCCAATTTTAGTTCTGCATAAAGTTGAGCTATATTATCTCTTATTATGTAATTAGGCTTCAGTAGAACTACAAGGAATCAAGGGTTTATGGTCGTTGAAATCTTCCTTCAATGATCCGTATGACATGTACCTAGTTGTGAGCTTTATAAGCGAGACAAGATTCTTGGCTATGAACATGGAAGATGAGTTAGAAGAAACTGAGATAGAAGGCTTTGATGCGCAGACTCAGACTTTGTTTTGCCAAAATGCCATCAATGATCTGCTTATACAGGTGCCTTTTTTAATCACTGCTTCGTTCATTTTTGTTGCATTTCTTGTAAGTAATACATCCATGAATTTGTGGGGTATGTAATTTGAAGGAACCCTATTTGAAATGCCTGAATGAATCCTAAGTAACTAAAATAATTATTTTGAAATGATTTTGTCGATATTTGAGAGGCAAAAAGTTGTCTCGGTAAGTTGTATGTTCTGTGTTTTTATACATTCACTGATTTAGGTGGTTTCATCACTGTTGTGAACTGTTTTCATAAATACTTAAAAATGGTATGATTTTTTACTTTCAATGACAGGTTACTGCTAACTCTGTTCGTCTGGTTAGTTGTACCTCTCGGGAGCTAGTGGATCAATGGAATGCACCAGAAGGATTTTCAGTCAATGTTGCATCAGCTAATGCCAGTCAGGTAGGTTTCCTGGGACCCCTTTTTTCTCTGGGTAAGTTTCATCTCGTCAAAATGCACCTAGAAGTTTACAGACAGGAGTCATAAGCCAGACATGAATGTGAAACTTATTGAAAGATCTTTCGTGCATTTGTGCACATGCTACCCCACTTTAAGAATAAACAGTCCACTTTCGATGGACTTAAAACTCTGAATCCAATGGCTGAACCACCATTTGTGTGCTAAAAGTATGCACTAGGGGGCACATATTTATAAGCAGGAACTGCTAAAACTGCCAATATATTCTGGTTGGTAATCCTAAATTTCGGTTAATTTGAATTCTTAGCTTTTCATCACAGTTTTTTAAAGACATTATGTGTGTTGCAGGTTCTGCTAGCAACAGGTGGTGGCCATCTTGTTTACCTCGAAATTAAGGATTCTAAGCTGGTTGAAGTGAAACATATACAGTTAGAACATGAGATCTCCTGTGTTGATTTGAATCCAATTGGGGAGAATCCACAGTATAGCTCTCTGGCTGCTGTTGGGATGTGGACTGATATAAGTGTTAGAATACTTTCACTTCCAGACCTTGAATTAGTCAGGAAGGAAAACTTAGGTGGAGAAATTGTTCCTCGGTCTGTTCTGCTTTGTACCTTGGAAGGGGTATGTTCTTGACCTCACTTCTCTTGAAAAAAAAACAGGTAGCTACTTCTATTGACATATGCTTTCTGTTCATTTCAGGTTTCATATTTGCTCTGTGCTCTTGGAGATGGTCATCTGTTCAGTTTTCTGTTGAATGCAAGTACGGGTGAATTAACTGATAGAAAGAAGGTTTCTCTTGGTACCCAACCGATAAGCCTTCGTACATTCTCATCAAAGGGTACAACCCACGTGTTTGCCTCATCGGATAGACCGACTGTTATTTATAGCAGCAACAAGAAGTTGCTGTATAGCAATGTCAATTTGAAGGAAGTCAACCATATGTGTCCTTTTAATACAGCTGCTATTCCTGACAGGTCTCTTCCTCTCTGATATGCATCAGTTTTTTGTGTATCTTCTTGATTTTACACTGATATGAATTATGTACAGAGTGTTTTATGTCTTTGGACAAATGTTTTCATTTTTGAACTCATAACTTATTACCGTATATCTATTTGATATCCATCGCAACTTGTGAACCAACATTGTTTCTCATAGGGTGGAGCTTGACATACCCTGTATTGAACAACAAACAACAATAGTGTGAACAGCCCCCCCCCCCTCCTTTCCTGATATGATTCATGTTTTGTTCCAACTTTTTAGCAAGCAACTTCCTTTTGTTCTTAAATCACAGGAAGTAGTGTTATCATCACTAATCAATCAATACAGCAGATTGATTTCTTGCACAACATATTCATATGATAAAAAATGCTTTTGTAACCTGCTAGTTATGCTCTGTAACCTTCTCCATCTCATTAGTTCATCATAGAGCATTTATTTCGAAATGACAATTATACTATTTTTGTAGCAGTAAATTGAACTTTATCTTGCAGCCTTGCAATTGCTAAAGAAGGTGAACTCTCAATTGGAACCATCGATGACATCCAGAAGCTTCATATCCGTACAATCCCCTTGAATGAACAAGCACGTCGCATTTGCCATCAGGAACAGTCCAGGACACTAGCGTTCTGCAGCTTCAAGCACAACCAGACTAGTATAGAGGAAAGCGAGACACATTTTGTTCGTCTTTTGGATCATCAAACTTTTGAGTTCCTGTCAATTTATCAGCTTGATCAATATGAGCATGGCTGCTCCATCATTAGCTGCTCATTCTCAGATGATAATAATGTTTATTATTGTGTGGGAACAGCATATGTTTTACCAGAGGAAAATGAACCATCAAAGGTATGTTTGGTTAGCTTGATGTTTTCTTACAGGTGTTCGATCTCATTAATAGTAACACTATTGGTTTCTCCTGCATATAAATACTTACTGTCAATGCCTCATGGTGTAGGGCCGGATCCTTGTATTTGCAGTTGAAGATGGCAGACTGCAATTAATTGTAGAGAAAGAAACTAAAGGAGCTGTCTATTCGCTGAATGCATTCAACGGAAAATTGTTGGCAGCTATCAACCAGAAGATTCAACTATATAAGTGGATGCTACGGGAGGATGGTTCACATGAGCTGCAGTCTGAGTGTGGGCATCATGGGCACATATTGGCTTTGTACACTCAGACTCGTGGCGATTTCATTGTAGTTGGAGACTTGATGAAATCAATATCCTTGCTCGTGTACAAGGTAGGGTTTAATTGTTTACAGTGCAACGTATGATGCTATATTCCTAACTTCCACAGCAGCACCTTCATCAGGCCATTTGCTAACATTTATTTTTTTTTTCCTGTTTGGGCAGCACGAGGAAAGTGCGATTGAAGAGCTTGCTAGGGATTACAATGCAAACTGGATGAGTGCAGTTGAGATGCTTGATGACGAGATCTATATTGGAGCAGAGAATAACTACAACATTTTCACTGTGCGGAAGAACAGCGATGCAGCGACAGATGAAGAGAGGGGCAGGCTGGAGGTTGTTGGAGAGTACCATCTTGGAGAGTTTGTGAATAGACTCCGGCATGGTTCGCTGGTAATGCGGCTTCCGGACTCAGAGATGGGCCAGATCCCGACGGTTATCTTTGGCACCATCAACGGGGTTATTGGGATTATTGCTTCGCTTCCACATGAGCAGTATGTATTTCTTGAGAAGCTCCAGTCGACTCTGGTGAAGTTCATAAAGGGCGTGGGGAACCTGAGCCATGAGCAATGGCGGTCGTTCCACAACGACAAGAAGACGTCGGAGGCCCGCAATTTCCTGGATGGTGACCTGATCGAGTCATTCCTTGATCTAAGCAGAAACAAGATGGAGGAGGTGGCCAAGGGTATGGGGGTCCCCGTTGAGGAGCTATCCAAGAGGGTGGAGGAGCTGACTAGATTGCACTAGGTCGATAATGATGATATAATTAATACGGTAGAAGATGTTTGCTGGAACTTATTTCTGAAATGTATATTTTTTTTTCTACTCCAGTTACTAGTTTATTAAGCATGTGTTGGTGGGTTGAATGTTGATGCCGCTGGTGGCACAGGAAGAAGCATTCCTGTTAAGAAGAGTTACCCATGTGGTTCCGTTGTAGATTTACTCTGTTAAGAATTAACGTTTGAGCTGCCAGTTTTAAGATGTACTCCTAGTAGTATTAGAAATTGTTTTCCTCTGTTGGTTGTGAATGTTGTGGTGGGCACGCTGTTTGAACACTTTGTACAAGGAGTTCGATCTAAAGCAGGTCCCTCGGCTTGATTCTTGATGAGTATTTTGATGGGTTGAGAACTGAGCGGCCCTGTAGTAGGGCTTTCCAGTTTGATGAGTTCATTTTACCCTCTCTGCTGAGAGTTATACACACACAGGTGCGAGGAGAAATACAGACAGGAGAGGAAGGAGACATCACAGGAGTAGTAAGAAACAGGCAAGAGAATCCCCCGGCGTCCGGCAACGCAACGCCAAATCGGGCCCCCAACAACGCCTTTCCTTCCTTCCTCCCTTGTCTTCTCTCAGGCTCTCCTCCTCCTAGCTCCCAGAGACCAGAGTAGTAGAGAGAGAGAGAGAGAGAGAGAGGAGGCAAAGCAGCAGCAGCCGCAGCCGCAGCCGCAGAAGGGAGGCACAGCGCCACCAATACGATCCGCTCCTCGTCGTCCTGGAGATTCCCCCCGCGCCGGCGCCGCCGATTTGATTCGCCCTCCCTAGGCCCTAGCTAGCTAGATCTGGTGCGGATCCCTCGCCGTCGCCGCCATGTTCTGGCGCATGACTGGTCTCTCCGCGGCCTCGCCGGTGAGTCCCTTCTCTTTATTACTCCCATCTCATCATGCCCGCCCTTGGGATTGCTATTGTATCGACCGACTACTTCCAATCCTCCCCGTTGCTCTCGCCTTCCCTACCCTACCCTAGGGTTTCAATAGCTGCGGGAGAGCGTGCCTGTTTCTCCTGCGCCTGCGCCTCCGCCTCCTTTCTCCTTCACGCATCCTGCAAGCCGCTCCACCAAATCTGGCAGCTATTGCTTTAGCACCCGCATCTTTCTTTCTTTTCTTTTCTTTTTTTAAAAAAAAGGGATAGTCCATCCCCTTTGTGCATCCGCTTGTTTTTTTTCGATTACAATCCAACAGGTATTTATGAAATCCAATCCAACTTGTATTTTAGTCAATATATTTCTATCTGATAGCTAAAAAGCCTTAACTAGCAAAAGGAGAAATGGACCCAACCATAGTAAAATATATTTCCTTTCTTATGTGGGTGCCGTAATTGCTCTCCTTCACTCGCCCTTTGATGAAATGAAACAAATAGAGCAGGGAGAAAAGCTCCATTGATTAAAAGGGAGTTCGGTAGAATTAGGATGCCACTTCTTTCTAATGCTCTCCTTGCATTTGGAGTTATGACACCTCCTTTAGGAGTATCAACACTTGACCACATCACTCATGTATCACAGGACCTTGTTCTTCTTTCTTGTTTAATCCTTCCTTACAGCCATCCTCTTGTCTTTGGAATGTTTTCATTTGTGCTACTAGCTCGTTATGCTGTATTATTAACTTTTCTTTTACCATGTTGTGTTTTGTGCTAATAGAATTATCACCTGCAATGCTCCGCCTTTCTATTATTCCTAGCTGTAATTCTGTTATTTGCTGCTTGTTTAACAGTAATTTCCTGTGTTTTTTTTATTCAGCTTGATCACTGGAATGTGTAAAGCGCTCAATTGCTTTTTTTTTAAACAAAAAATTCATTTGGAGTCACAAGTGAAATTATTAGTATACTATGGGAACATCTCTACCTAACCCGCCTAACTTTGTAATTTACTGGTCAGGTGGATACAATTCTAGACAAGGAGAACTTCACATTAGAAGAACTTCTTGACGAGGATGAAATAATTCAGGAGTGCAAAGCGCTGAATACTCGTCTCATAAATTTGTAACTTCCTTCCTCACCCTTTATTTTATTTCATTGCTTACTTTTTGTGCTGGAGCTATGGAAGATTTTTTGTATGCCTAAGGAACACTCGCATATCCAACTATGTATGCTGAGTCATTTGATCATTTCATCCCTTCAGACTTCAGAGAGAGATTCTTTTTCTAAAACTGTGTTCTTTTCCCATTGATGTAAGCTTTTCCTTAGCTGGTTCTTAATTAATGATCATTTACATCTGCACTACAAGCATAATGGAAATGTATGAATATGTTGTTATGTGGCTGCATTTGATTGACGATTTTACTGCATGCTGTTTCTTTTACCTTTGTAGTTTCTTTGTTCTTATTATTCTTGAATGTTGTCCCTAGCTTGCGAGATAAGGCTCAAGTGGAGCAATTGCTTCGTTACATCGTGGAAGAAGTACCAGAAGATTCTGAAAAGAAACGTTCTTTCAAGTATGCATTCTTTTGTCGTTTACCACCAAGTTTTGTAAAATAGCTTGTTGGTGAACCTTGCCTAACTTCAGTTATATAACTCAATGCAGGTTCCCATTCATTGCTTGTGAGATATTTACCTGTGAAATTGACATCATCTTGAGGACCTTAGTAGAGGATGAAGAGGTAAATATGTTCCCCTGACCCCAATTAACATATTCCTCTCGAGTATTTTATACTCCTCAGGCTGATAAACTTCATTCTAGCTGACCATCTCTTCCATTTCTTGTACTTGATGCAGTTAATGGATTTGCTTTTCTCATTTGTAAGACCTGGTCATCCACATAGCACATTGTTAGCTGGATACTTCAGTAAGGTACTATTTTTCTCCTGTGTTGGTTGTCTCTGAATCATTCTTTGACTTTTAAAGCTATCTGCAGTGGTTTAACTTTAATGTGCTATTATAAATTTGGACACAATGCTTCACACTGTTCATCAGCATACATGGCTTGTGGTCTCAGTTTGATCTCGTACTGTAGGTGGTAATATGTTTGATGCTGAGAAAGGCTTCCCTTCTAATGAACTATGTCCAGGTATTGCTCATCTTTCTTACTGAAACATAGGCTGTCGCCAGTATGCTATTATTCTTGGTAATTATGAGCACATTTACTCATATTTTTTGTTTGACAACCTGAAACAACTTAGACTGGATTTGTAGTACTCTCCTCTGAAGCCTGATAGGTCATGAGCTACATTCTGTACGTGTAATTGTGGGTGTAATTTTGTGTGCATCCTGAAGTTTAAAGCTTTTTCTTGCTGATTGGATCTAGAAGTACCATGTGATAGAAAATGTTTTAGAACTATTGGTTCTTCAGTATTGTTTATATTTGCGATCTGCATTCCACTCATTTTATGTTTATAGGTTGCATTCTGTTGTATTTATTCTTTAAGCGGTTCGCACCAATCAAAATGTTAATTCTTACATGTAAAGTTGTGATAAGATACAAGCTTACGAATGCCTGCGTATTTTCCAATTATGGGTGCTCATATTTGTACCCCTTTCATTGTGTAGGAGCACCCAGACATTGTTGTCCATCTCGTTGATCTCATCGGCACCACCTCAATAATGGAGGTCAGCTGTTGTTAAATCCGTTCCGTTCCTATTTTTTGCATGTTCATTTCATTTATTGATGCCATGATACTGCTTGTAAAACAGGTTCTGATTCGACTGATAGGTGCTGATGAGACCATATACTCGAATTATGCTGACACATTGCAGTGGTTAGAAAATACAGATGTACTGGAAATGATTGTGGATAAATTTAGCTCATCTGTAAGTTTCAAAGCTTGAGCACTTACTGACATGCTAAGTACTATAAAATGCCACTAGTTAATACTTAATACTAGTTACTCTCAGTATGGTGCATCTAGAAATATCTGATAAAATATATTGAATATTTTGACTAGAAAAGTGCTTATATATCATACACTATTTTAACCAAGCAGGATTCCCCTGAAGTACACGCCAATGCTGCAGAAATTCTTTCTGCAGTGACTCGATGTGCCCCTCCTGCTCTCGCTGCAAAAATATGCAGCCCAAGGTTTGTGTTTTAGGTTTTACTTAATATTTGATCAGAATGGTAAAATGCCGCACAGACAATTTCCTATGTCAACTATCATATGCATTTTTTTTTGTTTGTTTGTTGCATGCCATTTCAGTTTTGTTGGGAGATTATTTCGTCATGCTCTTCAAGAATCACGCCCCAAATCTGTCCTGGTTCATTCATTATCAGTATGTATATCTTTGTTGGATCCAAAAAGACTAGCATCAGCCTCATACCAAGCATTTAGAAGTAACTTGAGCCATGGGACATTGGTTACTGCTAGTCCAGAGACAGTTGATGGTATGCTGGAGAGCCTAGGTGAGTGCTCTTTCTTTTTATAGTATTATTAGGCTACTGCTACCTAAGTAGTTTCTCTCTTAGGATCTTAGTTCTATATACTGTAGACAACATCTGTCTTATGGTATATTGTGTTTTTGGTGATTTTTTTTTAGAGAATCTTTAATATGCATTTCTTCTGCTTACTGATCTATCTGAAATCACATCGTAGGTGATTTGCTGAAGTTATTGGATATATCTTCTGCTGAAAATGTTTTACCTACGACATATGGATGTTTGCAGCCCCCTCTTGGAAAACACCGCTTGAAGGTATGGCTTCATGTAGTGAGTTTTTGTAATTGATAGTTTGTGTGCATGTTTCTTTATATTTTGCTCAAGCTAATCCTTCTTTGCTGAATGCCCTGGATCTTAAGCTTTTCTAATTATTTGACGTAAAGCAAAAATCTTGCTTATGGGTACCTTGACTTACTTTTATTAATCTTGCCTCGGGATTTCTGGCGAAGTAATTTCTGATATATGCATGCAATTGAGTTCTGATGGTCTAAAACTATCGTGTCCCTTGCATAAGTCTCTTTTGTTAGTCTAGGCTTGCAATGTCCAATGAATCATTTCTGTTCTTTTGACATGTTCCTTCACAGTCCTTTCCTGTTCCATTTTGGTTTTAATGCACGGTATGTTTGTTCCTCCCAGATTGTGGAATTCATCTCTGTTTTGCTGACGATTGGTAGTGAAACTGCGGAAAAGGAGCTAATCAACCAATCTGCAGTAAAACGTTCCATTGATTTGTTCTTCCAGTAAGTGGGGCTATTTTATGTGCTCTTCTTCCTAACAATTGCAAGAGAATCATCACATATTGGTTCGTGCTGTAGGTACCCTTACAATAACTTTCTGCACCATCATGTCGAGAGTATTATCATTTCTTGTCTGGAAATTAATAGATCCCAGCTGATTGACCATGCCCTTAATGAATGCAATCTTGTTGGCAAAATTCTTGCTGCTGAAAGAAGTTCCTCCCTGTCAACAGAATCTAACACAGTAATCTATTCCTGAATTCTTATGTCCTTCGTACCCCTTGTTGCAAGACCAGATATACACAGGGTCCTGTATATTGAGTATTCTTATCTTCTATGTGCAGCCAACATTACTATCTGAAGGGAAGGTGCCTCCAAAAATTGGGAATATTGGGCACATAACTCGAATAGCTAATAAGCTTATTCAATTGGGAAATAGCAACAGCATAATCCAGTCTCATTTGCAGGTACTTTGAGTTTCTCTTCTTTCGTTAGCCTATCACTTTAGCAATTGCATGATGTACATCTTGTGCATAATATCATCTAAACTTTATTAATTAGCTAACTTGGTGAATAATGTCTTTACAGGAGAGCAGCGAGTGGGTTGAATGGCAGACAACTGCCCTGGTCAAACGCAATGAGGTTGAGAACGTTTATCATTGGGCCTGTGGGTAGGTTATCACCCTGTGTTGTGATGCTTTTGTGATTGCTTACACTTGTCTTCGCTGACTTTTGGCTATCAATGCTTTGTGCTGCAGTCGTCCGACTTCTCTACATGATCGTGGTAGGGATAGCGATGATGATGACTTCCGAGACAGGGACTATGATGTGGCGGCACTTGCTAATAACCTGAGCCAGGCATTCCGGTATGGAATGTACAGCAATGATGACATTGAAGAGGTGATTGTCTGAACTTGCAGCAGCCTGAGCTTTGGTAGCATGCTAGAATTTACATACCTGAGGAAATGGGCACTGATGTCTTATGCTCTTATTACCTTCACTGATATAGTCCTCTCTAGCATTATGGAACATGTTAGTAATGTGTCAATGTTTGCTTATTGCAGGCACAAGTAATTGAACGAGATGATGAGGTATGTTAAAATGCTGTTTAGGACTTTTAGGTTGCATCTGTTATTTGTATTGTCATTTGATCTGCATGTTCAATACTTCCACTGTTAAATGGTTTGTCCTTAAGACTTGTGGTCAGTTAAGTGACTCAAGATTTCAAATCTAGTACTAGCATAACAAGTGTGTTGTGTCCTGATGTCCAGCAAGTATAAATGTATTTTCGATAGTCTGAATTTCTGTGCTCCTGTTTCCTTTCAGGATGTCTACTTTGATGATGAATCAGCTGAAGTAGTAATATCTTCGTTGCGTTTGGGTGATGATCAGGACAGGTAATTTTGTTATCGTTTCGTTGTCCTGCCGTTATTACTATTACTTAACTTTCTTATATATTGTGTGTTCTACAGCAGCTCCCTCTTTACGAATTCAAACTGGTTTACCTTTGATGGTGATAGAGGAATAAATGACCGTTTAGCTGCCTCTGTCCCTTCTTCATCTCCCAATTCTGAAGAAACTTCTCTAAACACGGAGGAAACTGATGAGGTGCAAATTGGTGAGGACACTAGCATCGAGCCACAACTGGAAAGTGTGTCTCTTGAAAATGGCCCTGTTGAGGAGGCCGGGGACTTAGCAGATGTAAGTAAACAAACAGATTCTAACACGGAAGACGAGAAATTATTGTGCACTGAAGAGGAAGATTTGTCCAAAGAAGCTGAAGAATCTGAGCGACACGTGGATGTTCGAGATGGCCAGGTAGACATACAGGCAGAAGATGCAGCTGTAGGATCATGCGGGGATATGGGTACAGGGATAGCAGTGGATGAACCTGTCAGCCCATCATCTGAGCCCAACAATGCTTCGGCTGGAGCTTCACCTGACACAGGTGATATCCATACTGCTGGCTCAACTGGATCCAACGAACAGGCACCCAACGATTCAGGTACAGAGTTGCATGCCAAGGAAGATTCACAGGATGGACAGAAAACTGATGAGCCCACAACAACAGAGTGAAAGTATGGTTGTGGTATGGATTGTACCATCAGACCAAAAGCAGCTACTGCTCGGCAGATCCTTCCAGAAGGTATGGTAGTACTCATGCCAAAGTGCCTAACCTCACATCTTGGCAATCATGGAGAAATCAGAAGCAATGGGTGCTGTGCAACAACCTAAAGCTTTTGCTATCTGCAGTGGCAATTTGCAAACGAGCACTTCCATATGCCGACTGTCTCACCTCATCTCCAGATGCCTTGTCCTCAATTTGCATGGGACTCGTACCACGTAATGGTGGGAAAGTTGGTTTTCCTTTTTTGTTCAGACCTCACCTCAATTGGTGGTAGCTTTTGATGATCCGTTTCAGCTGGTTTTGGCTACGTTGGTATTTGTCTTGTTTCTTACGCTAGGGCACTCGAACTGTAGCATTGGCAGTGAGTTTTTTCCCTTGTTTCTTTTAAATTGGATTAGCTATCTCTGTATTGCTTAAGAGAAACATACGGCTGGCTTTTTCTCTAGTTAAATTAAGAGTGTATTTGTTCTTCTGTTCGGGATGATGGGGTACCCTCGTGTACCTTTTCCTTTCAAATTTGATGCAAATAGTTGTGAAAAATTCTAAAAAAAAAATTGGCGATGTAGAGTATAGTGATATCTACTAGTTCATCAAGATCAAGTTCAAATTCAACCTAAACATTGAGAAAAGAAAAAGATAAATTCAGATATAAACAGTACACCTTTACTGGGCAAAAACCATCTTGGGCCGTGTAGATACGTCCATACACCTTTGCTGGGCCCATCAAAAGCCTTTACTATGCTTTGTCGTGGGCCTCTGCTGCTGATACTCCGTGTATGTATGTCAATTCATGGACCTCGATTAATGGTCCTGTATTTCTCAAAAAAAAAAAACAATAAAGACTAATGGTCCAGTATGGTTCATGTGGCTCTACAATTCTCAACGTATTAACCTTTTGAAACTCCACCCAAATTTGTGACAACCGTTTTCATTAGGAGTGTTGCCTAAAAAAGTCGAGACTATTAGCTTTATGAACAAAAGTTCCGTGATTAAATTCGTGACTATTAGCCTTATGACCTTTTTTTTTGGTGATTTTGGGCCGTCGGTCTATAATTTCATGGGTTATAACTTTAGACCAAAATTCCTATGTATTAATCTAAAAACACATGAATATTTATATCCTCGAAAATTTCATGGCTATTAAACTTGGGACGGTTTGGAACAAAATTCGAACATATTAACTTTAGGACTAAATAATTAATTTTAGCCTTCGTCATATAATTTATGTATTATACCCTTTGACAAAAATTGATGTGTACTAGCCTTAGGAAAAGAGCGCACAAGAGTTTTTTTTTTGTTTTTTTTACAAAATTTCACAAGAGATCATTGTGCACAAAGTTTGTGAATATTACTCGTGACATTTCGGGCCTAGAAAAATTTAGTGCGCAACGATTCCGATGCTAATACTCGTGATTTTTTTTAGGCAATGGCTAGAGAAAATATTCATGTTTTTTTTTCATAAAAAGTTAAATACTCATAAATTGGCCCAGGGCTATACAAATTATAGGCGAAGATGAAAAATCATGAAATTCTTGCTCAAAAGGTATAATGTTCAATAACTTTATGCACAACGATCATCCATACTTGTACTTGTGAAATTTTGCGTTGGAGATTTCTTTTTTCAAGAAGTGAATACTCATGAATTTTCTCCAAAGGCTATAACTCATGAAATTTGAGACCGAAAGCTGAATCACTAAATGTTTGATATTTCACGAATTTTGTTTGCAACAATCCCAATGCAAACACTCTTCAAATTTAGGACTACAGAAAAATATTCATGAAATTTTGGCCAACGAGTACTCACGAAATCTATATATACCTAATTAAAAAATTCATAAGGTTTCCGGTTTGTCCGTTTCGTCCGTCGTCGGTCGTTGAGTCCGAGTCCATCTTAGAAAAAAGAATCCCCGAGCGATCCCCAAATCAATCAATTAACGAGACAACCAAAAATAGTAGGAAACCAAATTTAATCTAGAGCTCATGAATTTGATCCCAAGAAACCTAATCTCCATCACGGTGGTTACTAAATAAACATCCCAAATCACAAAATCCTCAAAATATTCACAAATCAAACCGTCACCATGCCACGAAACGCCATCGTCTCCACATCAGGGAGGTGAGGGGGCAGCCAGGGAGGAGGGGGCGACGGACAGTCGGGCAGGTGCTACCACCATGCCGGGGAGGGAAGCAGCCGCCACCGCTACCGTCGCCATGCCGGGAAAGTGGAGTAGCAGCCACCGTTGGCTCCACGTCGGGGAGGTGAGGGGGCAGCCGGGGAGGAGGGGGGGCAGCTGCTGCACCACGCCGGGGAGGGAAGCAATCGCCGCCGCTGCCGCTACGCGCCCAGGCCGGGGAGGGGGAGCAGCAGCCGCCTTCGGCTCCACGTCCGGGAGGGGAGGGGGGCGCAGCCGCTGCAACCACGCCGGGGATGGGAGCAGCCGCCGCCATGCCGGGGAGGAAGAGTAGCAGCCGTCGTCACTGCCGTCGCCGCCGGGGGGGGGAGC
>CM020182.1:26374203-26408352 GCA_009805545.1 Oryza longistaminata
GTTCTGTAGAAAGAAGATCTTATACGATTGCCTTATTGCATTTCCAAAAAACGAACTTAAACCTGACTCAAATACATATATTGTATTTTCAAAAACGAACGAACTTAAAACCGACTCATACATGGATACACGATGACGTACCAAGTATCGGCAAAACATTTTCAATTTTTATAATAGTAAGATTTTTAAATTAAAATGATACAGAAATAGATATGTTATTAGATATTTTTACTTCAGATAATACTTTTGCCGGTCAAAATTTATTAAGAAAGAAGGCATCAGTTTATAAAGCCACACCAACAAAGCTGTTGCTATTGTTGTGTGCGTGTTTTTTTTGGGGTGGGGGGGGGGGGGTGTTGGGGAGGCCTCTCCGGGGGCGGGGGCGGGGGCGGTGAGGGGCGGCAGCGCGGCGCCCAGAGCCTCTTCCATGGCCTCGGCGACGGCGGCGGCGGCGGCGAAGAGCGTGAAGCTAAGCGTGGGGGCAGGAGGAGCGGCGGGCAGGGCGAGGTCCTCCATGGGAATGGGAGAGGGGCGGAGTAGTGTCAGAGGTGGTGGGGATCGGCATGGTGTGGTGGAGTGGAGGCGCGATGGCGAGCAGGCGGTGGGCGTGGGGGCCTACTCATGGGCGGATCTGGAGCGAATCCAGAGGTAGGTGAGGGAAGGAGATGGCGGCTCACGGGAGGTGCCCTGGGGAAGAAGGAATTGAAGCAGCAGCGCCGGACTCACACAGAGAGCCACAAACCCCGCGCGCAGCCAGCTGCTCGACTCGATCCAGCACAACACTGCCTTGCCGACGCGGCCGCCGCCTCCGCCTCCGCCTTCGACGCCGGTGACGCCGACCGAGAGTCGAGTCGATGAGAGGAGGGATTTGGGAATGGATCGGGTTGCGTGGGGACTGGGGAGGGGAGGAGGCGCTGGCTGGCGGGTGGAGGACGAAGAGGAGGATGGGGCCCAGCTGTCAGTGACACAGTGGGTAGGGGTGTTGAATCACCACGTGCTGACGTCTGGGCCGTTGATGGGGGCCTGCCTTGGAAATGGCGTGGACACGTGGCGACGCGCTCAGCCAGTGGTGTGCTGCCACCACTCTACCCCCTCATCACCAAACATATTTTACTGTACACTGCACTCCCATCTCATCTCATCTCATCTCATGTGTACTGTACAACTACTCGGTTCTCTCGGTTTCACCTCGGTTAATTTCCAGCTCGGTTTGAGAAGTCAACTCATACTATTCCTTTTATTTGGGATGTGTTTAGTTCACGCTAAAATTGAAAGTTTGATTGAAATTGAAACAATGTGACGAAAAAGTTGGAAATTTTTGTGTGTAGGAAAGTCTTGATTTGATGAAAAATTTGGAAGTTTGAAGGAAAAAATTGGGAACTAAACCAGGCCTCGGTAGAGTAACTGCATTTTTACATTTTTCCCCCTCCTATTTGGGCTGTGTTTAGTTGGATCCAAAGTTTGAATTTTGGTTGAAATTTGAGATGATGTGATTGAAAAGTTGTGTGTGTATGACAAGTTGATGTGATGGAAAAGGACTGAAGTTTGGATCCAAACTTTGGATCTAAACACAGCCTCGTGGTATGTGCTTTTGGGGATGAGGTGAGGACCAAATACCATTTCATTCACCAAAGCCAATCCAAACACACGTTTACGATGGATAAATTTTTAAATAAAATACTATCACAAGCATATGTTTTTTGTGTGAGAATGACAATGTGGGGTCTGGACCAACATATGAGGCCTTGGCCCTTTAAGTGCCAGTGAACCATCATGTTTCTTAAATAAAACTGATTGAAACAGGTTAAATGTGGGCTAAGGTTTTGTGTGTGTGAGGCAGAGGTAGTTTCACGTTGACGGTTAGGATGGCTCACTCAGATAACAATATACGGATTATATCAGTGCGGTTTCAGCTAAAAATTAATTTTTTTTCATTGAAATTTATTTTTCAGTATTTGTTTTTGGATCGCAAGAACATATATACAAAAGTTTTATTCACAAATTAATTTCCGTTTATAATATGCCATTTGAAATAAGCAACCGATGAGGCTGCAGAATTCTCGGATGGAGCAACCTCTCATTTGATGACCCTGGCGGAGCTAGAGCTAGAATTGGTCAGTGTAACAAGAATCAGTCCGTCCGCGTCAGGCTTGCAAGTTACAGCACGGTGTGAAAAATGAAAAACATCTGACAAGCCGCTCTTTACAACAAGTCAACAACAACAGCATTTTGCGCTAACAGTAAAGTCCCTGTAAACCTGTAATGGCCATTTTGTTGGTGCTTCATGCTGAAGTAAAACCGGGAAAAAAAAAACAACGTATTTAACATCAGCACATAGATGGAAGGAAGGCAAAAAAAAAAAAAAAGAAGAAGAAGAAATGAGTTCGAGAAGCATTGAACTATTTACTATTATATGGTATAATTTAGCTGTTATAGTTGCTATGATGTAAGGAGGTCAACCCGTAAACTTATTTATAGGTAAAATAGGTGAATAAACCTGCGGATAGTTAAATATCCCTTAAATTTCGGTGTAAAGTTTCTTTTTTAAAAAAAACGGTGTAAAGTTTATCCTAGGGCATGTATACAACGCGTCGTGTTTTGCTATATAGAAAACCATGTCCACCACGGAGGCCATCGATCGATCACATATATGCCGATGTTTACATGGAGAAAAAAAGAGATAAAAGCAAAATATGAAGCGTTAGCTCTTATCTACTATATACATGGTGGTGTTTGAATCTTCTGAAGATAAAGATAAAGATAAAAATTAAGCGTTTTACGCAAAACGAGGTAGTAATAACGTGTGATTAATTAGGTTTTAATTATTATAAACTTGAAAAATAGATTAATTTGATATTTTAGAACAACTTTCATATATAAAGTTTTCGTACAAAATGTACCGTTTAACAGTTTAAAAACGTGGCACGAGTATCTAAATTTTTATCCGGTCCTGACAGAAGAAACGAACGAGACCTAATAGGCGCCGTTCTAAACTGATTAAGATATAGATTTTTTTTCTCGGTTTCCGTTAGTACGTTTTTCAAACTGCTAAACGGTGTGATTTCTACGAAAACTTTCTACATAAAAGTTGCTATAATAAATCCATTTTTCAATATTTTAATAATTAAAACTCAATTAATCATGTGCTAATGACTTGTCTCGTTTTACGTGCACACTTAATCTTCATCCTTGCAGTAGATTCGAACACGGCCTATACTTCAAAATAAACGTATTAAGTTTACAGTGAGAGAAAGATAGAAAAAATAATAGAACTAACCTAAGTACGCATATCTTTACTTTAATATGATTCTTTTAATATACTTTAAAATTAACCATTATAATATGATTAGTCTTCGGCTATTATTTTATTTTCATGCCTTTAGTAGTTTTTACGCACCCGTCTACTACCCTCATGGGCTGATCAATGGAATATCTCTAGGCGCCTAGGCCATAGTCGCTAGGGCGAAGGCTGTGTTTAGATCCACAGTTTGGATCCAAACTTCAGTCCTTTTCCCTCACATCAACCTGTCATACACACACAACTTTTCAGTCACATCATCTTCAATTTCAACTAAAATCCAAACTTTCCCCTCAACTAAACACAGCCTCTGGATCTAAACACAGCCTAACCAAAGGTACAGAATGATTTATTAAGCAATAGTATTCCCAGAGTGGTTGGTCACCAGAGGAACTGAAGCTCAGTACGTAATACTGCTGTAATGCTACCTGTATATGTTTTGCTACTTTAGCACTGACAGCACACGGCTACACCGTTGGGGGAGCAATGCACATTTGGCCAACAAAGCATATCAAAAGATCCAGAACAAAAATTTCGGCGAGCCTCATGTTCCTACAGTTGGCAACAAAGCTGATATGGCTTCTCTCAACCTAGGATTGGATTCAACCTCATGGTCCTCATCCCCTACCATTAAAGTTCCAAGGACACACTAATCATTCGTGCAATGAAGGATAAGCTATAGAAAAAAAAAATAAACGAAACAAATTAAAAAACAATTTGTCGGTAAAACTTATATTCTTATTCATTTAAAGCTAATGCTGAAAATAAAAGCCACTAAATTCAAAGTTTGAATTCTGGTTGTGGCTGATAAGTTGACAAGTAGAGGAGATTTGGGGTGTGTTTAATTCACGTCAAAATTGGAAGTTTGGTTGAAATTGGAACGATGTGACGGAAAAGTTAGAAGTTTATGCGTGTAGAAAAGTTTTGATGGAAAAGTTAAAAGTTTGAAGAAAAAGTTTGAAACTAGACTCATCCTTGTATGAGGGGTAAAATTTCCAGGTCAGACAATAGAACAAAGCGCAGAATTCTACTATCCTACCCAAATCGGTCGTGCTTACTTCTAGGAGTAAGGGTGTGTTTAATTCGCGTCAAAATTGGAAGTTTGGTTGAAATTGGAACGATGTGACGGAAAAGTTGGAAGTTTGTGTGTGTAGGAAAGTTTTGATGTGATGAAAAAGTTAGAAGTTTGAAGAAAAATTTTGAAACTAAACTCGGCCTAAATATTCAGCTTGTGAGCTTGTAATGTGTAATTTACCAGTACTAGGAGAAAGAATAGTCCAAAAAGCAAAGCAAATTACAAGCTTGGTAAAGTATCAGCGGTAGTATCAAATTTGAGAGGAAGCGATGTATTCCAGTGATTTATTAACGAGGAGGGCAAAGCATCACATTTCAATCTTGTGTTGTTGTTGTTGTTGAGTGGAGCACCTAAACTAATCTCTAGCAATAACAAGAACAAACAGGAGGGGAGGAGGGAAACCTCAATACAGTGTTTGTAGTGCAGATTGGGACGGAAATCGAAATGATCAGAAGAAGGCGGTGCCGGCCAATCCGCGGTGGAGGAGGTTGTGCGCGATGTCGTCCCTCACCTTGTTGGCGGACTCCGACTGCACGGATACCGGCACGGTGTCATCCTCGTCCTCGTCGGGGGGGAGGTCGCAGCGGAGGTCGGGGTCCATGTCCTCCCCCCTGGTCTCGCAGATGTTGTGGAGGACGCAGCAGGCGGCGAGCACCGCGGGGAGGTCCTGCAGCTTCACCTCCGTGCGCTTCTGCAGGCACGCCCACCGCCCCTTGAGGCGGACGAACGCCTCCGTGGCCACGCGCCGGACCTCGCCCACCTTCTCGTTGAAGGCGTGCTGCGTCCACGTCAGGTTGCGCTGCGCGTAGGGGACCAGCATCCACTCCGTCAGCGGGTAGCTCGCGCCGCCCACCACCCACGACATCGACATGGACCCCGCCGCCGTTGACGCCCGCTGGTGCAGCGCCGACTTGCGGAGCACCTGCTCGTCGCTCATGGACCCCGGCCACCCGATGCAGACGTCGGTGAAGGTGCCGTCGGGGCCGACGACGCCCTGGAGGGTGATGGAGTAGGAGGTCTTGTGGTTGCGCTCCGTGTGCCGGCGGTTCAAGTAGGCGGCGACGGAGACCTTGGGGGCGATGATGGGGATGTGCGTGGTGTACATGGCGCCCACCACCCCCGGGACGCCCGAGGTGGCCTCGAAGCGCGTCTTGTAGGCGGTGGAGGGGGCAGGTGGAGATGCCGAGGCCGAAGCGCTTGGAGACGACGCGGAGGGGCTCCCCCGTGGCGAGGCGCCAGACGCAGACGGCGACGCGCTGGCGGACGGGGATGGCGGCGCGGAGGGCGGTGTCCTCCTTGGCGACGGCGGCGGCGAGCGCGTCGCAGAGGAAGTGGAAGGTGGGGCGGGACATGCGGAAGGCGCGGCGGAAGTCGGCCTCCGGGTAGTCGGCGCTGCTGCACAGCTCCCACCACGCGCGCGACCGGTCCTTCACCCACAGCCGCCGCTGCTGGTGCGGCGACGACGACGACGAGGCGTCGGCGTCATCTGCCTCTTGGTGGTCGTTGAGCTGGAGGAGGGGGAGCTCGCGGCGCGGTGGCGGGGCGTCGTGGAGGGAGGTGAGTATGTTGTCGATGGGCGTGGTGTCGCCGGCGTCGTGGGCTTGGGGCTTGGATTCGCCGCGCTTGCGACGCCGGTTGGACATCTCCTATGGAGGAGGAGAAATCGATCGATTTGGAGATGAAATCAAAATCAAATCATCAAATGGGCAAGCAGAAGCAGAGCAATGGATTCATACAAGGAACGGAACGGGGGTAGGTGAAACAAGGTACTAGTACACTCCTAGAGTATTATTTATACAAGAAAAATACTGCACTACTGAAGGGACTGACTAGTGAGGATATTGGTTGGGTGTGTAATGTGAACGCCGGCGCCGGAATGGACCGGATCATCCACGACAAAATGCAATCTCGAGGATGCCATTTTCCTCCTCTCTTCTCACGCGACACGATGAGGGGGATTGGATTGATTTTGCCCATTAATCATCTTCTTATGTGCCTAGCCTAGCTGTTTCTTCTTCATCCACATTACTCCTATTAATCTTAATTACTCCTTGCATTTTTTTTTCCATCTATGACTATTCTGATCCATCCTTCTCCTTGCCGACCTCACCCCGCTCTCATAACGCGGTCCTACTCAAATCAAAATGAGGCGATCAAGCAGTTCGATGCAGGTTTCACCTCCACTGGAATCCTCTTCAGTGAATCAATAATTCATCAGACTCACATATGTTAATGATAAAATCATGATACTTTGAAGGTAAAGAGATGCTGATCCAATTTCACCCACCCTCACCTCTCACCTTGACCATCATCTCCTCTTGTGTCTTGTCTACTCTACTATCATCAGTGGGAACTGGGTCACCAAGGATTGACGTTCTATACATAACCCCCAACCTGTCCTTCTGTCACAACACCATCAGCATTATCATGTACGGGGTACGGTGCACCAGCACCACCCTACTGAATGTGAAAACACAACCAGCTTTCTACTACCTCCGTCCCATAAGACTAGGTACAATAGCAAGCTATTAGCTAGCTGTAAACATATTTTAATGAGATAGTTCTGTAGCCAGCTGCAGCACGGACTCCTAGACGTAATGTGTGTATGACAGGTGGGACCAGGTATTAATAGTATAGTAAGCAACTATTGTATGAATTGGCTATTAGATTAGCTATAGATGAATTGGAGCTAGTAGTGGGCTATACTATTAAACTTGCTCTAATAAGTGCAGTCGTGAAAATCCGTGTTCAACGTTTAACCATCCGTCTTATTTGAAAAATTTATGAGAAAATTTTAAAAAAATAGTCGCACATAAAGTACTATTCATATTTTATCATCTAATAACAATAAAAATATTAATCGTAAAAAAATTTCAAATAAGACGAATAGTCAAACGCTAGACATGAACCGTGCAAAACTGCACTTATTTTAGGACGGAGGGAGTATTTATATATGAGTGCAACAGTCGTAATCGTCAAAGAAAAAAGGAGGAGACCAGCTCGAATTCAACAACAAACTGTTTACAATCAGGCTCGGCGACCTGAATTATTTATATTGATCTTTTATTACGAACCTGGCTGCTCAAAGTTACAAAAACATAATATCCACAACATCTTACACGGTGCTCTCAAAGCACAATAGATATACTAAAGGAAACAGTTGGAATATTGTAGTTGCCGGGGATAAATAGTCCAAACAGATACCCTATTGTGCCAGGAAAATAGTCCAGGTTCCCCCAAAAAGCTACATTATTGATCGGTTCAAACTACAGGATCATATAAGCTGGGTAAATAAATCAAGAAAGAATTGACGTATCACAATTATAATATACACCGAACCATTCGCTGGTTTTTTGTTTGCCAAAGTAGTAATTACTCCAAAACACTGCCTCGCCTGGCCACAGGTAACAAGGAACATACTGTGCTCAGATAAAATTTATTGTGAAGGAGACATAGGGGTGAGCCTCGGTTTCACCTCCCAGACCAGCTACACCAACATCGTCTTCAGATTTCCAGTAAATACTGCAATTCAGAGGCTCAATTAATGACAAAAGCAGGTGCATGTTGTGTGACTAACAATGCAATGAACACAAACTCAAACGCTGAATTACCTATGGACATTGCCACAGAGTTCCTCCAGGATGCTCCTTACTTTCTTTTCACCCTTTTGAGAAGGTGCTAGAACAGCAGACTGATGAAAACATAAACAGCATATGATATTAGATCAGGCATCAAAGTACAAATTTGACTATCATATACTACGTAACAGTAGAATAGATTACCAGGAATGATGGGGGAAGACCATATCTAAGAATGCTCTCTACAAAGACACGCACAGCACAGAAGTGCATCCAGGAACTGAATACCTGCAGAATAGTTTTATGTAAGCAACTACAACTGAGCACCATGAAAACACAAGTTCACGAGGAATGAATCAAAGAAAAAGCAAACCACAAAACCCAAAATCAAGAAACATATGTGCTACTCCCTCCGTCCCAAAAAAAGCTAACCTAGGCAATGATGAAACATAACCTAGTACAACGAATCTGGACATGACTAGGTTGTGTGAATTGTGTCCCATCCTTGCCTAGTTTGTTTTTTATTTTGGGACGGAGGGAGTATGTAATAAGTATGTCTATAGCCTATAGAGCTAGGCTCTAACTAACTCAGTTCAGTAAACAAATCCTGCATGACGGCTGCGTAAGCAGAGACAAACAACAGCACAGATTATTTCCTTTTTCGCACATAGAGAAGCACAAAGTTTTCCACATTAGCATGACATACATAAATGGTATTCTGCCCAAATTAAAATAGACAAATATAGATAATAAACAAAAGCTTATTAATACATCCCAGAAACCAGGATTTATTACCCGAATAATAAGGTGACACTAGTGAGATAATAACAGCAGTAGGAAGAACTTGCAGTATGCCATGAAGTTATAACTTACTAAAATCCTTATGTAAAATTTAAACATAAAACACAACGTGGCATCTATCTATTGCTGGCAAGTGGCAACTGAGACCAGACAATATCTTCTTACTGGTTCATATTCCGCATAATTGGATGCTTTTCAGGACAATTAAGACCGTCAGGCTACTAAAGGAGATGAAAACATATTTATCTCTATTCTGGTGCAAAATGATGAAAATGAACATCAAATATTAATTGGTAGTAGTTTTAATAGAACTTACATGAAACAAAAATGACATTCATAAGGATAAAAAAGAAGATCTTCTCTAAAGAAATGTCATTGTTGACAGGATTATTAAATAAGCCTAAAAAGACATGCACCTCACTGTAGCTGGCATAGCACCATTGCAGAAGTGATGCCCTCATTGCTTCCTGGTCTTGCATTAGCTTTTCCAGCTCTTCCTTCCTACTTTCCTGTGCTTCAGAACTATACTCAAAATCGCGAACCTGCATTTCAACGAAATATAAGTTAATGGGTGACAGAGAATTGCCAGATTGATTGGGACAGAAAAACAAGACTGAATTTCTGTCCCAAGTTATTTTGGAAGTCCTAAGGTTCTAGGGATAAAAGCTAAATGTGAAGTGTAAACAAAGGTTTTTGATGAAAAAGTTAGGACGGCAAATTTACCTGGAAACCTTTTTCACGTGCACGGACCTTAAAGTTGTCAACAACCTTAGCAAACAATGTTACCGTGTAGAGAGCATACTCATTGTCCTCATAAAGTTTTTTAGACGATCTCGGCACCTATAAATCAATAATTAGTTCAAGGAAAAAAGCACTCAAATATAATCACCAATCACGAATACTAATCACATCAACATGTAGTGCTGGAAAAAAACAAGGTCCTTATAAGGCTAAATAAAACAATCTGAGTAAAGAATTTACAGGTCAAACATATCTTTACATTAAATGGTTTCTACAGGGGTAACGTCTCCTGCTAGTATAACTATTAACGCCACAAGTGGTAACAAACTAAACATTGTTGGATTGAACAAAAACTACAAAAGTAAAATAAGCAACTTGCTGAAAGGACAAAAAACATACAAATAGTTGAAATGACAGTCTATTACTAACCATGTCACTATAAAAGAGTATATACTTACCACAAATGTGTCAAGGGACTCATAGCTTGACAACCAATCCTTTTGGGAGTACTTAGGAACAACAGCAAGGAGTGTCACTAGATGTTCTGATGTGACCATATCCTCTGGTTTTACCAGATTGGAAAGATCACGAACTGCTAAGCTATACAAAAGGAAAACAAACTAATTAGAGTTGACTAACAAAAGATGAAACCATACCCTCGCATTTCTGAGTCCTTTGAAATAAAACAAGAAAGAATTGCCTTAAAGCCAAGAACTCAGTGGCATGCAATCTACCTTCCAGTTTGCTTTCTGTTGATCGCACTAAGCTGGCTCCTTACATTATTATATTCCGCTCCTCGAACCTGAAGGTAAAAAACACATTCAGCTGTTGTAAATTCAACAGGTCATGCTGTAGTGTTGTGCGCGATAACTCAATGATAAAAAAGGAGACGTGGATGCCAAATCACAAGAATGGTTGTGTTGATAGCTGGCTAGAACAACAAAACATACCAAAACAGAAACCAAGCTAGACCCTGTAAACACACACTCTTGGCAGGAGTACAAAGCTCACTAGCTTGAACTTTGCACGTTATGGAGATAATGTCAAAACTTGCCTACTTGTTGCAAAGCAAGCAAACGATTCCCGCTGAACAGCGAAACTTTATGTCTTATGTACAAGAAGAATATGAATACACCAAGTATCGCTAATTAATGACTAGAGACAGCATTAGGGTCGAAACATATTAACAGCACTATATCTAGGTTGCGGTCTTGACTAGTGATTATGTGGTCGCAAGGGAAAAAGGTCATCACCTTCATGTCATCTTCAATCTTGGAGACCTGTGATTGGATGCTGCCGACAATCTCCTTGAGCGGTGACATCGTTGGGTATTTGCCCTCATCCCACACAAACCTAGAAAAGAAGAAGAAGAAGCAAAGGAAGGAAGAGGTAGAGAGCTTTAGCAAAAAGAGTTGGAATCGCTGAGCTGAGAGGCAGCAGGGGCAGGAGCGAGCGAGCGACCTGGTGAGGTAGGTGTCGACGGGGACGCCGTCAACGGTGAGAGCCCCACTCTCGACACCCCCGGCGCGCTCTAGCTCCTCGATCTGCCTCCGGATCTTGTGCGAGACCCCCTCGATGAAGACGTTGGACTGCAGCAGCGGCAGGAATAATAGGAATCGCGTGAGAGCGGGGGGCAAGGGAGATCGAGATCGGGGAGAAGAGAAGAGAAGGGTTACCTTGACGAGATCATCGCTGAGGGCGAGGAGGGAGTCGAGCGTGCCGACGCGGAGATCGGGGACGTTGAACTGCGGGCGGGAGGCGGAGGAGGAGGGTGAGGATGGTGGTTGCGGAAGGAAGGAAGGAAGGAAGGAAGGCGGGGAGGATGCTTACCCGGTAGAGCGGCGTGTCGAAGGAGTGGCGCGAGATGGAGTCCTGGAGGCGCGCCCAGAGAGAATTGGCGGTGGAGCCAGGCGTCTGCACGGGAAGAGACACGATCCAATAACGCGTGGCCATCTCCGCCGCAGCCGGAAGCTCGCCGGCGGTGAGGAGAGGAGGGATTCGGGGTGGAGATCGATCGGAGTCGGAGGGGAAAACAAAACAACTCTGAGGGTGAAAAAACAACTACTAGGTGGAAGCGTCCGTGGGTTGGTTAATGGGCCGAACCCAGTTAGCCCACCTTTTCTATGAATCTGATGTCAAACAAACTGGAGTAGCTGGTTTCCCTTTTTTTTTTAAAAAAAAATGTTGATTTAGACTTACGGAGTACTATATTATTAGAGCAAGTTTAATACTATAACCAACTACTAGCTCCAATTCATTTATAGTCAATCTAATAGCTCATTTATATAATAGTTGCATATTACATTATTAATACCTGGTCCCACCTGTCATACACACACTGCGTCTTGAAGTCCGTGCTACAGCCGGCTACAAATCTGTAGCCCGCTGCTCTTCTCTCTCCTTATTTATCTCCTTAAAATATGTTTACAGCTGGCTTATAGCCTGCTATTGTACCTGCTCTTATTACAACTCCTAGCTAATCTGCTTTATATTTCTACACGTACAACTGTATTTCGTATTGGATTAGAGTGATAGATTAGTTTCTATCCCTATAAACATAAATATATTTCTCCTAAAATACATAGATATATTTTATATACAATAGATGTTGAATTTGATATACAACTCTGAGGGTGTGTCCCTCGCCTTTTGCACGCATGCTTTTCTAAGTGCTAAATAATGTGTTTTTACAATAGTCTTCTATAAGAAAGTTGTTTTGATTTTTTTTTGCACGCATACTTTTCAAAGTGCTAAAGAATGTGCCTTTTCTTTTTAATAAAAGATCTTCTACAGGCAAGCTGCTTTAAAAAAATGTATTCATCCATTTTTCGAGTTCAAAACAATTACTATTTAATTAATCATTTGCTAACGACTCACCTTTTGCATATCTTCTTATTTCTTCTCCCCTAAAACACTCCCTTAACTTCTAGTATATACTTCATTACAATTATATCGATCCATCTACACTATTATAACATGCATTCATCGTTTACTCCAATTTACGTGGGTATTTCTAAGCCCTCGGAGCAAATGTGAGGGCTTCTTTTCAACCTTTTGTATAATAGTATGCGAAGTAGTAATTGATAGATTGATGCTGGCAGCATTTCAGGTCAACAGAGCAGTTGAGCTGTCAACTATACATAAGTATATTTGTAATGTGACAAGCAGGCTCAAGGCTGTAAGAGACCACAAACATCAAATATGCTGATGAACTAACACAGCACCAATAGCTGAAAAGCCCAAATCAACACTGATAATAGTTTCATACATCATCTTCCATGCCTCCCAGAAATCGGCTTCTTGATACCCAACATGTCCTATGAAAGAAGCCAATTCAATTCAGGAGATCAAGCTCAACAGGGTCTTTCCACAACTATCATTTGGAAATCTGATTACAGTGCTGGACTTGTAAATACAATCAAACTCGCACCGTTCCCAGTCAATCATCAAACACAAGAGCACTACAGATCCAAATAATAGTTAATTGGCGATCTTATAGGCTTGGAAGGGATCCTGCTCGTATGAACTCTTTGAGAAGGGCCTTCTCCTCGTTAATCTTCTTCTTCTCCGCAGCATCGCGTGGCTTGATCTTGCGCTTCTCCTCCAGCATCCATTTGTACAGCTGGCGCTGATCGTCTTGGGAGATTGGTGTGAGCACCTTTATGGGTGCAACAATTGGTTCTGCAGGCTTCTCAGCAGCCGCGGGAGATGAGGTCAGCGTAGCAGAAGTAGGATCAGTCTCGGTATCTTTCTTTCCCGAGTCCTTTTGGTAGGTCCTCATAAGCATATAAGCTGCATATTGTTATAAGGATGTTAATAACTGAAATATAATAGTATTTGAGTAAGAAAAGCAGAAGTGCAGAATAACAGCACATAAGAGCTACAGAAGTGGATCTCTTTCAGAACTTAAAGAATATATATACATATATGCGCTCAATTTATGCATATACTATATTTCTTCAGTACTACATTAATATCCTGTTAATAGATATGCTCAAATATACTCAGGAGACAAAAAATGCACAAATATGATTGGCAGCTCTGGTTTACCATTACATGCATAACACTTGAGAAGAAACAAGAACTAGAATAAACGTAAATACAGTACTAGTAAATGGTACTGCAGATGCTAAGACGTCTAGCCCAAACAAGGCAGAGACAGAAGTTGCCCCCAATGTGAGTAAAAGATTATGTGTAGTTGATGAGCTTATATTAATCTAAGTTTACTGAAGCGGATGGATCTTTCAGTGATGAGACATGTGAGTAAAGCCGAGAGTGAATGCAACAACCAACCCGCCTAAGAGATGAATACTACTCCGTAGTAATACAGTACTAAACTGATATAGCCCCAACTGCTGGTGCAACCAACAGTAGTCGGCCCTGGGTACGGAGGTGATGGTGATCCCGCAGAAATGGACGCTGGGCTCAGCGCAGCGGTAGATGACAAGGACGACGCGGCATCGGGTAAGCTAAGTAGAGAAGGAAAGGGGAGAGGTGACCTCCGACGAAGACGTTGGCGGCGAGGAGGAAGGGGAACATGCGGCGCATGAAGCTCTTCTTAGCCTCCGGAGGCGGCGGCGGCGCATGAGGAGGAGGCTTGGGCTTGCCCTCCACCGGAGGCGGGGGCGGGGGCGGCGGCGGCGGAGGAGCATGAGGAGGCGGCTGCTTGGGCTTGGCCATGTCCTTGACCTTGAGATTGGATTTAGATTCTCTCTCTCTCTCTCTCGCTCGCTATAGTAGGAGGGGAAAGGGAAGCCAACACAACACAACACAACACAACACAACAATGGCTGCCACCCAACCCAAGCACAAGGAATAAAATGCAAAGCAATGGGGGAAAAAAACAACAACAATGGCTTGAGTGGCTTTTTTTCCCCTTGAACAGTGAACAGCTAAATAACCAAATGATTTTGTAATAATTATTCGAGAGTGTAAACGAATTAAGTAGTAACTATTATGAATGAAGTTAAAGAGTATCATACTTTGATTTCTTTTTTCTTTATTGTTGAGAAATCCTACTACTAATCTGACTTCTTTCCTTTGGGTGGTTAGGATAATAAAATACAGTACTCCTTTCTTTCTGCTGTGACTGTGATGATCCGATTCAATCTTGCAAGTTTCCGAGCACTACGCACATCGGCACATACTCCTACATCTGGGTAACTAGTACAACACAGGAAACGCCCGTCATTCTCTGTCGTAAGATCACAACAATTCACATGAAAATGCAAGTACTCCACATCTTTCGCTGGCGTAGCTGAACTTGCAGTGCAGACCACAAAATCCCACAAAAATGATTCAAACCCAAACCCAAATTAATCATAACATCCCACATAAACCAAAACCCAAATAAAGCAATCCACCTTTGCCTCTGCCTCCTTCCACACTGATGCTGCAAAACAGCACTAGCGAGGTGTTTCAAATGACAAACAAACTGCGCATTACAAAATGCAAATAAGCACTTTTGCATTCACCAAGTTGTAGTTGAAGCAATTACAGGGTTACACTTTATCCTCCTGATTCTAGAAAGCATGGACCTCACATCGAAAATATACAGCCGGGCCCAGGATTTGGGTCAGAATCCACCAAAAAGAAACGAAGATTGCCGCTGCAACAGCCACCTCCATCCAGTTATCTAGACTGCATAAAACATATTTCACCTTCTAAAGGTGGACTTAAAATGGCACGGAAACAACTATCTACCTGACACTAAGGTGATTACGATTAGCTCCAAGTTGAATTAACATCACTATCATCCGCAGCTTCCATGTTACGGAGTCACTGACACCTAGCAAGTGAGATAAGGTAAAAAAATATCAGAAAAATACTCCCTACAAAGAATATAGTAGCACAAGCTTTAAATTACTGCAAAAGCCCATCTGCTTTTAGACATGGATCATTTAAACTGCTCGACTCGAATATCAATTATATCACCCTACCTCTACTTCAAGAAATGATGAATACGAGCAACTTGATGTCCTAGAATAATCAGAAGGAAAAGCAAATGGTTCCATAAGTTTACTTAATCACTGCATTGACATACCAAAATTCCACTCCACAATTCGAAGACAGTATCCGTTACCAAGTCAAAAAGTAAGGAAGTTAAAAGTGCATACCTGTACAATAACTTTACATTTCAAAAAAGGGTTGCTCTGTAAAAGTGGTCAACCCAGATTAATTTATCATCAGCCTGGCCCAGGATTTAATGGAGCATATACACTGCCTTGAACAACTGGTCTCTGCTGGTTTGGGGGCTGCAGTTGCTGCTTAGATTGCTCCTGGTGCCACTGACCACCATACATAGGCAAACCACCTGGCATCTGCCTTTCCAGCACATCATGGCTAGATGATGGCAATAATCTCTCACCCCCAGCAAATGTATCTTGAGGAGAGCTAAGCATCATAGATGTTGAATTAACTGCATTTGAATCATTCGACACCTCGTGCTTCTGCTGGCTTATGGATGAAAGTCCAGTGCTGCCTGACTCTGTACTCTGAGGAATAGGTGGTGTTGGAACTATCTGATTGTTTTGGACTTGAACGACCTGTGAGTCTGGCCTACAATCAGAATTAGTTTGGAGGTTTTGGTGCATCATCATTCTTTGGATGCTATTCTGCGATGAATGGATATGTCGTTGTTGCTGTTGTGTGGTCAGTGAAGATTTAGGATGGAGTGGAAGCTGTTGTGAAGTTAAGAGGGCCTGACTAGGAGAACCCTGCAATACGCCTGGGTTACCAATATCTGGCAACTGTTTTGGTGATTGAGGCAATGGAGAACTGTATAGTTTATGTTGATTTCCAGGATGAGGGATTGACGGATTTGATGCTTTATTTCCAGGTAAAGTTCCTTGGCCATGTTGAATCAGTTTATTCTCAGTAATTTGCTTTTTGGAAGACGCAGAAACAGCATTGGTTGGAGTGGTGTCAACTGTAGTCTGAGGTATCAGCATGTTCCCTCGTCCTAAGCTCTTCATAAGCTTAGCCTGTTGACTACCTTGATTCCTTTGTTGCTGATTCTGTCTAGGCTGCTGTTGACTCTTCTTCGGCTTATGTTGTGTAGCATTGGTTGGTTGATTGGGATGTGCACAGCTATCTGGTGGATTTTGTGCAGCTTGCTGCCGCTGATGCTGTGGTTGTGAAGATGGGGCTGACAAGGCTGCAGGTGATTGCTTCTGCTGCTGACCATGCGAACCATTCTGTACACTGGGTACTGCACTTGCTCCAGGAAGATCATTCTGTTGCTGAGGCACCATACGTTGTTGGATGTTCCTTTCTTTAGCCAAGCGCATAGCATATGTTTGCTGCTGTGGATTCGAATGGCTCATCCCTTGGATCTGAGGATGCTGCGGATTTCCAAACATGTGTGATGGCTGTGAAATTTGATGTGTCTGTTGATGTTGCTGAATAGGAAAAGACTGAACAGGTGAAGAAGATGCCGCATTGGAGAGTGAATGATTCATGCTGCTGATGGCTTGAGTATTTCCCTGTGAAACCTGCATGCAGAACTCTGGCATCACAATCTGCCTATGCTCTTCCATATTTTGACCAGACTAAAGGAAAGGAAATATAAATCAGCTATCCCTAGTTTTTAACAGTTTATAAATTCAGTGAGGTACTTTAACCTTCATAAAATTCAAGTCACACAAATAACAGATGCAAATGTAATCCCTCTGAGACTAAAGCAACTAAGCTTTAGAATGTGTTGAGTCAAACTTTTTAAGCTTCAGTTACACAGAACTATTTAGATTGGTCAGATAAAAATAAATTTCATATTTTTCTAATTTCCCAAGGAACAAACATGTGGATGTCCAATCAGTTAACTGTCCTGAAGGGACATTGAAATTTGCGTAATCAGTTAACTGGCAAATGACATCTTAGCATATAAAATCCGTCCATAGAAAACAAAGAAAATGTGACACAGCAAAAAATTCGAGCAGCAAATCACTAGTGAAGCTGCATAGCATCCTACACAAGCCTCTGATATCCTTCGATAAAGGCAACCTCTCATTTACATAAGTTTGCTGGCAACATTGGTTCAATAAAAAATATAGAAAGCAACTAAGTGGGAGCAGTACTCATGAATTTGTTTATATAAGACATAAGTATGCTGGCATCACTTATGCAATAACAAATAATGCATGGATTGCTTGGAGGGTGCAACTGGAAAGACAAGCAAAAGACACCAGTAAAAATCTCCCATTCTTTTCTTTATAGGAGAGATGATAACCAATGGAGAAGAGCTTAAAAGTTAAACATGCAGTTAACTCAAGTCTGATTCTGTGTGAGCACCAAGATTTAACTAGATAATAAATAAAAGGTTAACTCACATGAAGCGCCTGCATAGGATTATGTGGCCGTAAGGTTGGATTTCCAGGGGCAGACATGGCTCCAGGATGGACATTTACTGCGTTTGGCGCTCCTTGCCCACTGTTGGCTAATACATTTCCAGGTGAAACCACATTTGGCTTTCCAGGGGAACTATGCCTAGGAAAGCCTACAGTTGCAGCAGGCATACCTCGATTTAGTCCTGACACCATGCCCATACCATGGGTACCAGGCATCACACGTGCACCACGATCAACCCCAGGAGGAAATGCTCCTGGAACAGAACCTCCAGTCTGCTGAAGATTTCTACCACTAAGAATCTGGTTATAGTGAATCTTCTGTTGCTCATCACTTTGTAAAGAGGTACACCTAGGAACACCATATTTCTGAGCATCCCTATAGAAGAAATTGCACAGACGAGAACTTTTTAAATGAATTTTGTCATGCGTTCTTCTTAAGACCTGCTACGAAGAACTAAGAATTTACCTTGAAGAGGCACTAAATGTTGAAGGCGGCGAAAAATTGTTGCTCAGAACCGTACCAGGCGACCCTGATAACCTGGAATTCAGAGTTGAATTGGGAGTTGTAGGGCCATTGGAACCATGATGGTTTGGTGGTGTTAACCCAATTGTATAAGAACTCTGGTAACCACTACCAGGCGTACTTGCATCTAGGTTTGAACTTACAGCGTCGCAAAGATCAAGTGGCCTGTTACACATTACACATCAACATGAAGGTGACTACTGGATGCTGTTAGGGCCATAAAATAATAATAATAACTAGAGAACATATAGGAAGATGAAATATCTTAGTATTTTCACCAAAAAAATATTAAACTAAATATTAAAAAGAACATTCAAAAGCATTACATACGTCAAAGCGCCTCCGGATAAGTTATTTGGGCATGCTTGTGTTAGAGCGGCAACATGAGAACTATGTGGCTGTATGATCGACTTGAGTTCCTGGCTATTACCCTACAGACAAGATACAAGAAAAAACATACCATAAGAAATACTTCCCAGTAACAACAAGAAGGGTAGTAAAAAAAGTACTCTGGCATAATGTGAATAATACATTACCAGTTCAGCACTACTAGTTCAGAAAGATGATTGAGACAGATGGAAAGTGAGATAGTTCAACGCAAGAGTTTGCTACCACATCATATTATCAAATATAGCATAGGTACATGCATAAATTGAAATAAAGAGGTACATAGACAAGCACAGGTATAGAACTAATACAAGTTCAAGACTAGAAAATGAATACTTGGTTTCACCATTACAACCTAAAATTCTTGCAAGACAAAAAAAAAAGCAAGAGTTACCTAACCTCTGTTATAAATGTAACAAAAAGAGTTGCATGATTATACATTATAAACCACCAACAAATTAAAGCGACCAGAATAATCATAAGGAGAGACATGAACCTTTCTACGTCTGGCGTGCAGTTGCCGCATGAGTAGAATCATTTTTTCAAAATGTGCCTTGAGATTTTCTTCCTCTATTGGTCCTTGAAGTCGTTGGAATAACTGCCTAGCACTTCCCTGATGTTCATATGAATAAAACATGTTAGAAACTCAGTGAAATGCTCAACATGTCTTCACTTATAGCAATATTGCTGATGAAAGCAACACCTGAATTCAGAAAGAAAGTATCAGACAGTAAATAGGCCCAACATCACATTTTTGTGAGATGTACTGGCATATGTGGCAAGCAATTAAATATATAAATCAAAAGAGTATTTATAACATGCCTTTGGAATGCCTGGCAACGTAAAATGATAGTGTTGAGATGAACCAGAGTCCTCTGCACTATCGGCACCATCACCAGAATTTTTATCCACGAGAACCTTATAACGCTCCTTGCACCCTTTAGGTTGCCTATATACAGACTGCATGACAAGGTATTACAAAACTCAAGTTAATCAGGGAAAGATCACTAACAGCAGCCCATGAGATTATGATAAAATGTATTTTTTTTCACTGCAACTAGAGTTTACAACAGAACCCAAAACTTACTCCTAATGGCATCTACCACTAAAATAAAATGCCTAGAACCAAGAACGGAAATAAAATCAGAGCTTGCAGGACATGTTTGAAGAATATACAAACATAGAAAAAGATGCTATCCCAGATTTTAAATTACCTTGAATTGCTCAATGCTATTAATTGCGTCGCTTACTAATTCCCAGTTTTGACCCAAGTCGTGGACAAGGACAACAAGAGCCTGAAATTTATGATATTTAAGTCATTACCACAAATCGTATTAAAGAACACATAATCAATCAAAGCCATCTACCAAAAGCATAAAAAATATGTGCACATGCAAACCTGATCCTCGAAGTTTGACCATCCACCGCTGGAAGCCATCTACCAAAAGCATAGAACTTCAATAAGCAAATTGTAGGAAAGATATCCTGTTTGTACAGCATGTGTTGTCCACAACATTATGCTTGAATGTTCATGATTATGATTTATGACAGCTCAACTTAAAAGGGAAATGTTTATCATGCTAAAATTCAGTAGCAAAACAACTGACTGAAAGGACCAAATGGAAAGGAACAAAGCAAGACAATAAGAACAACATATGTGCAGTCAAACTTTAATTAGATCAGTGGTTATAAATATTCTGCAGAAGATATTGCCATATTGGTGGGGACAGTTTGTATTCTGAATAGTGAACCAATGTCCAAAGCGACATGCATTTGTGACTACAGAGAGTAGTCTTTTAGATCATGGATGAGAAATGAGAAGGTTCTGGACTTATGGACAGCTTTTCCTTGGATATCAGCAACCCTTTTCAACATTATTCACAGTATTCCAGACATACAACTGAAATAACTATAACCTTACTACTTCCACCTGCTTGCTTGACCTGAGCTGAGTCTGTCTCTCTATCTTGACCGACCAGCAACACAGGCCCTAGGTGAAATTAGCTTACTGGTCTATTGCTCACGGAAAGAGGAACATGACATGACAAAAGAATCATCTTAATTTCTAACTTGATTATAGGTATACAGAGCAGAAAAATGTGCAACACATCAGATCAAAGGTCCCATCTTCGATCACTGACAAAACTATGATGCTTATGCAAATAAAGAGAAAGGTGCATGGTAGTAGTTAGAGAAATCATAGTACCTTCAGTGCTTTGCCTTTTCTCCCACGATCCCTATTGGTAATTATCTTTATAATTTTAGCAGAATTTGCCATGTTACTCATCTGTGATGCAACAGGAGAAGCTTCCTGTGAAATATCTATCCCTTGCCTCATCAATTTAAGCTTCTTCAAAGCATGTTGACCACCATGGGAAGCTACGAATAAAAATCAATACATGAGATGTTAAGAGCTACTTAATGTTTTCTCTCAAATAAAATATAGAGCAAATAGTTTGATTGCTGTATGACACAGGGTACAAGCACAATAATTAGAGGGGGTGAAGGTACCAATGTTCCATTTTGAATCAAATTGTTCATAGTCTGATTTCTTCTTCAGAAAGTCCTTCTGAATAGAATGTTCATAAATGGTATTAAAATCAAATTAAAATTGCAAAATAATCTAAATAGCATCATTAAATGAACCAGAAAATGAAAACAAAGAAAAAAAATACCTGGTCATATTGAGTAAAGAAATCAGCTTGGGATCGTTGATCACATATACGGCCCTGAAGCAATAGGAGAATAAATTTACTTGGACAAACATTGAAAACAACAATAAGTGAGAGCATGCTTAAAGAATTAACCTTTGCAGAAGCCAAGGCACAGGAATTGGCTGCATTTTGAGAAGTCTTATATCCTGGGTTCTTAAGCTTTTTCTTCTTGTTAGCTTTAGTAACCACTTCCCTACCATCATATGGCAATTGTCTGTCAAAATCAACTGTTGATTCGAAGTCTGTATTTTTCCATGGCAAGGACCCCCCATGCAACGAACTTTGATCATCTTGGTAGGAGCTTGTGTCCCCACTTGAAGCATCAGTTTTACTTGTGACTTGGGTGGTTCCACCAATGCCAGCAGGGTATGGGCTAACGATTCGTTGTCTAGCAGCTGTACGGATGCGTTTCGTAGGAACTGCAAGGAAAGATGAAGGCCTTTTTCCATTCGATAATTTGCTTTCCAAATACGGTTCAAAAGGCACATGAGTACTTATTCCATATGATCTTGCACCGTTAATCCTCTGCTGCCCTAGGTGTTTCCTATGGCCCATCTGTAATAACAAACCACCATCATATGCTTCCGGTAAATAAGTGCATGTCTCCCCTTCATCCTCATAAGCATTCTCCTGAGGCAAATCTGAGAACAAAATGTAAAGCATTAGGAGGAGTAAAGACATAATAATAGGAATTAATAACATAGGGCACAGGTAAGTATCACCTGCAGCAGAGTCACACCCAGATGCCTCATAGTCATCCTTGAGACCAATGTAACCAGTCTTCTGCAATTACCAACACTATCAATATAGTATTTGACAACAGAAAGTGCCAACACTGTGAACATGGAAAAAGCAAAGTGCGCCAGTAATGATGAAAGAAATGGCAAAAAAAGCAATATAAAATGGCATATGTTCCTTTTGGTGTTCATGCAGTACAGTACTTCCAAACAGAACAAAAGCAACAGGATAATTAAATGCAGCATATGCCAGCAGCCCAGAAATATTTTAATACAGCAGTGGGAACATTTCAAACTTCTATTGCCAACAATATTCTTATGAGTCCTATGTGAAAATACAGGCGGCCTTATCATTTCTGTTTGTTTACACATATAATGCCAGTCTATCTTGTGATCCAGCATTTTAACACACTATCTGCATACCAGAAATATAATATGCAATATGTTCATTAGAAAAACTCTCTTCACCTTATGATGCACAGAAAGAGATTCCACAGACTCCCTGTATACCTTCATTGCACTAGGTGCTACTGTATAAAAGAGACTTCCCTGAAATTCAACAAAAGGATCAGAAACAACCGCTGTTGAACACTATTCATGCATGTTTCTAGTTGTCAAAACAGAGGTAAGTGTGTCTATTGAGTGTTTATCAGGGCACTTAGTACGAGATATCTTGAAGTAAAAGTGATGAAAAAAAAATCAATCATAAAAAGACTGCACAAAGTTACAGTAGTTTACTTCTGAAAGATCAGACACTTTCAAGGTACCAAAGTCATTTAGCCTGTCAGGAGTTGGTGGTGCTTCAGCCAATACAAGAGAACCAGATGTCTGACTGTTATATTCAAGAAATTTAACTGCATAATCCTGAATTCGAGATTGGCGAGGATAGTTAGACTCTTCTGCTTCCGAGGATTTGTTACCCTGTTCAAATCCAAGATTGTGTCAACCTCACAGACAACAGCATAATCATCTGCCCTTGCTATAACAAAGTATATACCAATTAAACTGCCAAAACATGATTTTAGCAGGTAAAATGGCAAAGATAAGACTAGTGTACTCAACTCCTGATTTTTTTTTGTAACATCTAAGTACCCAACATCCTTCAATATATGGCACTAAAATGTGAACACATGTGATGTCATGAGCACAAATACACTATCACCTTTCAGAAAAGGTTATGTGAAACAATTTGTTTACCTCAGATTTTTCAGCTTTCAAACCAGTATGATTTGTCGTATCCAGCATATCTGAGTTGTGTTCTTGAATAACAGCTGTCCTACCAATAGTTCGCAAAGCCTCTGCTGAACGCCAAAAACTCATGATACCTTTTACAAGGCTTCTTGTAACAGCTTTCTGCTTTCTCTGAATGATTGCTTCCTCAAATTTTGCCCTTCCTTTAGACACAACCCAATGGCATACCCGAGCTGCAGCCATATTTTTCCACAAGCGCTCCTATTAAATACAAACAAAAAAACAGTGTACAGTTTATGTAAGCAACTCTTAAAAGAATGGCACAAGAACTTTGGCAAGGATTGAACTTTAGCTAAGAATAGCACAAGGAAAAACAAAATCAGAGACCAATTCAGAAAATACCTGCATGAAATCATTTGCCATCCAAGCCATCTCCTCAAGGACAAAATCCCAGTGACCCCTTGTCCTCTTCTCTAAAGACATATTATAGAGAGATCGTTCACCAGCCCTCTTAAGATTCACCTATTAAACACAATTTCCTTTCTTTTCAGAACAAGATTAACATCATAGTAGAAAAATACATAAACCAGCATACCTCTATAAGACGAGCCTTTTTAAGGATAGAATCTTCATGTTCCTTTTGTGCCATTTGGTCCAGATTCTCTCCAGATGTTTTAATTTCAGTCTCCATATCAGAGCTGTATTTTTCAGGTAGAGAATTTTTAGGCAAGACAGGGCCTACAACAATTGGATGGATAGAGTTAGAATTCCCAAGACAACTGTTTCTTCCCTCTGAACCTGGACTTTCCTCTTTATTCATACTGTGGACAGGAGACGAACAGACAATATCCTTCTGTGCAACTATTGCACTGTCAAAAGCTTCTGATTCATCTTTAACAGGGACAGTGGTGCTTACTTCAGGTTGTACATGATTGGAATTTTCCTTAAAAGAAGTAGAACCGATGAAACCTTCCAACTGACCACTTTCCTTGATACCCTTGTTAGAAAGTCTACTAGTGTCCAGATCTTGAGGCTCGTCGACATTTTTCATATCAACTTGATTACTTTTTCCATCTGCATGATTATGAGTCATATCTATGGATTCTTCACAATGTGGATCCACCATATTTGTGCACATTGTTCCAGATTCTACAGCACACACTGGACTGATGCCACTGTTATCCAGTTCATCTACATGGATAGAGGTAAAACCTTTATCCAATTGACCATCCTCAACCTTCTGATCATAAGCATGTGTTTCACTTGCATGATGTGTAGATTTTGCACTAGAATAAGATGTCCTCAATATAACGTTTGAAGTAGAATCAGGGGTCTCTACAGGTTCACCTGCTGCAACAACCTCACCACATCCACCAAGCTGTTGATTGCCATTCGCATTGGGCAACACTTCAATAGCTTTACTGCTACCATCACTTTGTGATGCTTCATTCTTCACTAAGCAGTTGCTTCCACGATTGGTTTGAATCCCATCCAACTCCATTGCCACATGTTCATCAGAAGCTGTACTCTTAGTTGCATTTTCACGCTTCTGTCCTGCTTGTTTTAAACCAGAAACAGAACGTGCACCATGCCCATCTGCCTGTTTTTCCTGCATTTCACCTTTTGCATCTTTTGGTTCAGAACTTTTAGCAGGAACCATAGGTGATTTGACTGAAGTAATCTCCCTACATGGTTTTGACCTGTTGCGTCGAACATATGCCTGGCTCTTCACTCCAAGGCGTGATAGAACAGAATCCTCAGCTTGTTTTGCATTATTATGACCATCAGTGGGCAAGGGCTGCTTGGATTGAGCAGCATTAGTTCTCTTTGTTCCTCTTTTTACAATCTTCTCCTCTACAACGTCATTTTTATCTCCACGAAAAAGCATAAGATTGTCTGCTGTGTTGGTTTCACGGCATGGTGAACTTCCTGGTCTGCCGTTACTCTCAACAGAATCTCCACGAGGCGATGCAGCAAAAGCAAAACTACCTTTAGCATCACTACAAATGAAGGAAAACAACATGATCACAGATGAGCTTAAAATATTGTCATCGAATGCTAGATCAGGAGAGAAAAAAAGTATTACCTTATCACATTCTGTTCAACTATTTGATCTGTGAGAGAAGTCGATTGTACACTAACTGATGCTACATGGACAAATTTGAAATCCAATGGGTTCCCTCCCTGCAAAGAAAAAAGGGGAGTAAATTAAACAAAAGGAAGGATCAGAAATGGAGTCTGAAAGATAACACGGAAACATACTTTCTCTAGAAAATCCAGCTCTCTCTTCCGTTCTTCACGAACATCGTGCTCCTGCCTGAAGTTGAGAAATCATGTTATATGCTCTCCGTTTCCATACCAATCATCCACAAAAAATAATCGAAATGTTTCTCCCCGCAACATACCTGAGCTCCTCCTGAGCTTTCTCAATGGCCAGACTGCGTGGTGAAGACTTGTTACCAACACTAACACCATAATTGAAAATCCCACCCATAGAGCACGTTTGGATATTCACCATACGACAGCCAAAGCAGGCATCACCCGGACATCACTGGATGCAGAGGCTCATTCCTCAGGGTTCTTCAGAACGTGTTCGAACACAAGCAGTATCTCCCCGCAAGAGCTCTACAACATGGAAGGTAGAAAGCAGAAATAGATAAGGACAAGAGCATTAATACAGTAGTAAAGACAAGAGAAACTGTGTGATAGATTCAGTTGTGGTATATTTGTATTGTTATGTATATCAGAGAAGAAGAACAGCACATTGCTGCCTGCAATGAATGCGTAAAGAATTGTTACTATGTCTGTTGAGGATACTCCTATCAGGCAGGGGAAACTAAAATAGATAGAGTGCATGAGTTGATAGAAATACAGCAGACATGTAAATGCAGCAGTATTAGTGATTGTGGAACCTACATAGAGAGTCGTACGATATGATAAGGGCAGCCTGGTGTGAAGAGTGGCACCGAGGCTGACCCAAGGCGTGAAGCGAGGGTGGAAATGGAGGAGAAACCGTACCTGGCGCGCGGAGCTAGGGTTAGGGTTTGCGGGCGAGAAGACGGGGCAGGGGCGGAGCGGGGTGGAGGTGCGATCGAGGGGAGAAGGCAGGGAGGCGAAGGGGTGAGTGGGCGGCGGAGGAGGGCGAGGAGGTGGGCGTCTAGGGTTAGGGGTGGCGTGCGAGAAGACGGGGCAGGGGCGGAGCGGGGTGGAGGTGCGATCGAGGGGAGAAGGCAGGGAGGCGAAGGGGTGAGTGGGCGGCGGAGGAGGGCGAGGAGGTGGGCGGTGGAGGGGGGCGGGGGTCGCCGGAGGAAGAGGAGGCGGGAAGGAGAGCTGCGTGCCTGTATAGCGCGAACCAACAAGAGGAGAGGAGAAGAGAGAAGAGAGGCGAGGCGAGGCGAGGCGAGGAGATGGGAGAGGAGAGGGCGGCCGGGCCTGTGTCTCGCTCGACTCGGGTCGGGTCGGACTCACACTCACTCTCGTGACTCTGCTCCGTCCGATCGGATCGATCGCCTCTCGTCTCTGCCCCCCAGTACGACCATCAGTATTGGGCCGAAACGGTATTCGCTTGGATCGAAAGAGTCCACTTTCGGTCCTCACCAACTATGACTCGGGTTTTATTAATTTTCCGAAACTGGGTATAGAGTATCCCTCACTATCAAAACCAGTGTAAATTAAGTCCCTCTACAGTTTATCCTACATGGCACGTTGACTTACTCTTTGTCCGATATGACATTTATGTATCACTGAGAAAATATAATGGGACCCACATGTTAACGGTAACTATACTACAAATATTTAACCTACATGTCGGTCATATTGAGGGGAAAAATCCTCTCTCTCCCCATCTATCTCCATCCAAGCGAGGGGAATTATATGCATGGGAGGTAGAGGTGGATCTGACTATAGTGATGGTGGGCGGAGACGTCGTCATCGAGGTTGATGAGGTGGTGGGCCCTGCAGAGATCCTGGTTGATAAGGCCAATAGCAATGCAAGCTACGCCAAGGATGTCTCTAGCCCAATTGAAAATAAGAAACCGGTCAGAGGTCCCCGACGCCACAGTGCAAGTGACCTTTTTGCATTGGGGTGAGGTGACGACGAGACGGAGTCACGGCCCCACAGTGTAAGCGCGACTGCTTTGCAGGCTGCGCGTGGACTTACGACGGCGAAAAAACTCGTCGCTCTGTGTGGAGGCGAGATGCTATGTAGGGGCACACAGAAACTCGCCATGTAGGCATTCATCTGAGCTGGCTACACGAAGAAATTCGCCACACAAGCGCACTGTGAAAGGCATGATGTGCTCAACGTAGATGAAGTGGTTGATGCAGTAGGGGGATGACAATGGCGCCTAACTGCTGGAAGCCGTATTTGCGCTATCAGACAATCAATCTTATATTGAAACTAATTTATAAAGTATATTTTTAATAGTCTTACGATTTAATGTGCACCATTTCTTTCGCTATTAAATTAAGCCTTCCAGAATCGGAATTCTAAAAGTATAATAAAATCTTATCCGTTAAAACCAAATAGGTATGATCAGATAGAGGGAGTAATTGAGAAAGACTTGATTCTCATCAGATCGACCAACGATTTCGGGGAATTTAACTATTTGCCACTTTTAGATTGGGCAATTATCCAAATGCCCCTTTTACACAGTTTCGATCGGATCCAACTTGTTTGGGGGAACAAACAAACTGTTACTACTTGCTTGTATTAAGAGAGGTTAAGGCTCTGGAATTAAGGAGGAGAAGAGCTTCATCCAGATCTACTCCAAGAGAAGCTAGGGTTAACGCAAGCAAATTCCAGCTCCCGGTGGGAGAGAGAGATGAAACAGAAAGAGGATGGGGGATGCTCACCAGGTCCTGGATACCCTGCTCTGCTCTGCTCTGCTCTGCTCGCGCAGATGGAGATCGGCAGCCGCGACTCGTCTTGGCGCAAGGAGCGGAGCGGAGGAGACGACGAGACGCCCCCGGGAGATTTCTCTTTTCTTTTACGCCGCGAGGGAATGAAGGGTACTCCACTTCTTTTCTTTTTTTCCCCTTTTACTTTAAAACTGCACTTGCCAAGTTTGAGATAGACAACTTCTCTTCTATGATAATATTTCGAAATTTTCAGTCAAATTTTGAAAATTTTCATCCCAAAGTTATTTCGAACATTAGGACAAAATTATAAGTAATTGGACAATGATATTATATTATCGAAGTTAAGCAAAATACGATGGCATATGCATATTGTATAACTTAACAAACTCAATGACATATATAGAACAGGAACAAAGTCATTGACCCACATTTTTTCTCTTTATTATAAATTCTATAAATAAATTATTGGTTGATTTTAAATATTTGAAAAATCAGGGCGGGGCACTCCTCAACCAATGGAGAAGCACAAAGTTGCCGGTTTGCTCCCCAATCGAGGCTGATTTGTTGCCACCATGGGAGAGAGGTTGCCACTGTCGAGGGAGCGATTCCTCAGACAACGGGGAATGGAGACCCCTCCCCGAGTGTGAAGATCCGACCAGGGGGTTTGATGGTGAGAGGCATGGATGAATTGCAAATCAGAAAGGATTCGCGGGGCCCGACCACCCCGCGCATCACGAGGCACACAGGAATTTATACAGGTTCAGGTCACCGGAGGTGTAATACCCTACTCCTATGTTGGTTTTTGTTGTCTTCCCTAGATCAGCGAAGTACAAAGGAAGCTGCACCCCCCAATTCGTATCTGCTCCCCTTCCTTTTATAGTTCAAGAAGGGGCTCACATTATTATAAATCTACTCTTAATCTTGTCTTATCAACCGTCTTGTCATAGCCAACTGGTTCCCAGACACAGTCTTCAAGAAACCCATTGAGATCTACACCCTGTAATGCCCCGGGCTCTGTATGAGACAATTGGGTTGCACCAGTGTGCGCACCACGTGGCGAGTGGTGGCCCTGGTGAGACCCGAGCTGCCCGAAACAGCACCACGGTTGCTTTTCTGCCTATTTGGCTAAATTAGGTGGCGTGGAGCATGCGCGATTCGTGTTCAAGGCGCCACCGGCCCTCAACGACTCAGCACTGGTGTCTTGTCCACGTCTTTTCTACTCCAGACTGGCCGGGGATCCCCCATAAACCTATTTCGTTTATGGCGGGGCATACTGCATCGCAGCTGGCTGTGGAGCGTGCCTAACTTCCCGGTAGGTTATGAGGTTGCGTCCTCCCGCATTTAAAGTATTTTAGTTATTTTAGTCGAGCTTCTCGAAGATGTCGTTGATGAATGGATATTTCAAGATTATGTGTCTTGTATATTGCGACGCTCCACGAGTCAGAGGTACGTGAACCCTACAAGGACCGAGGTGAGCCCGTGTCCCAGGATAAGACTGGTGCCGAGGTAGACCTCGGCTCACAATCTTGTTGGTATAGCTTCATATGTCTCCAATTCTCCATCCTCCACACCTTTGCGGAGAGAGTGACTTATGAAGACTAAGGTGAGCCCGGGGCCCAGAACAAGGCCGGCTCCGAGGCATACCTTAGTTCAATATCTTAAGATGTAGATCTTATAGATCTCTACGCTCTTACTGCTGAAGGACGTAGGACTTATAAGAACTGGGGTGAGCCCGCCTTAGTTCAATATCTTAAGATGTAGATCTTATAGATCTCTACGCTCTTACTGCTGAAGGACGTAGGACTTATAAGAACCGGGGTGAGCCCGGGGCCTAGAATAAGGCCGGGCCGGAGGCAGACCTTAACTTACATCCTTAAGATATGTGGTTTGTACGTCTCGACACTCCTCTTTTCTGAGTAGTGTACGACTTGTGCAAACTAAGGTGAGCCTGGGGCCTAGAAGAAGGCCGGGCCCCGAGGCATACCTCAGCTTTACATCCTTAAGATACGTGTTTTGCACGTCTCAACACTCCTCTTTTCTGAGTAGTATGCGACTTGTGCAGACTAAGGTGAGCCCGGGGCCTAGAAGAAGGCTGGGCCCGAGGCAGACCTTAGCTCAATCTTCTTAAGATATAGATGTTGTAGAGCTCTACGCTCCTATTACTGAGAACCGTAGAGCCTACAAGGACTAAAGTGAGCCCGGGACCCAGAACGAGGCTAGGTCCGAGGCAGACCTTAGGCTATATTCTTAAGATGTATTTGGGTATATTTGGGACCGAAGCCAGGCATAATTCCATATATGAGAACACATGTGGTCCCGGGACTCACCAGAGTGGGTCCCTATCTACGTCACCCTAGGGTTGCCTTTTTATTTTTAAAGATACTCTGAGCATGCTATTTATCTGATAATGATCGTTTTGCCGGGTAAATGGGTACCCCGATTCCCATTTTACTGACAACCATCACCTTCAGCAAGAGGTTGACGTTGTCGCCAGCGGGAGAGGGTGAGGAGAAAACCACCCCAGCTCGTCCTCGTCAAGCTCCAGTTGACTGCTCCACAGCTCGAGGGAGAGGATAAGGCTGGTGAAAAAGAAGATATGGGCTGAGGGTATTTTCATTGATACGAAAACATGGTATACAAAAAACAACTAGCTAGCGTAAGGATGTCCTAGACGCATATATAGTAACACGATTCGAATTTTACAAAATGTCAGTGACACACCAATGTTTTCAATACAACATATTCTTAGTGGCATGGATCTAACTAATTGAACCACCATCTTACAATATACTCTCTCCGTCCCAGAAAAAGGCAACCAAGGAGGAGTCAACGAATCTGGACAACTCTATGTCTGATTCGTTGTAACAGGAGGGGATATCCCCTCCTGGGTTGTCTTTTTTGGGACGGAGACAGTATTCCAGAATCCAGAAAGAAATATATATTATCAGCAATGGTCATCCATCGTTGTACTTTTTTTTCAATTAAGTGTAAACTCGATGTCAGCGATATATGGTTATACTAGATCGATCACAACCGGTATGCGCTAGGTGATAAATTTTCCATGGCTTCCCCGGCCCACTCTCTCTGGCTCTTAATTTGTCCCCTGGATGGAGTAGCTGATGGTTTGTTTAAAGAAAATGGAGATAGATAGATAGATAAATAAAGTAGTCTTAATTAAAATGAAGAAGTTTGTTTGTAATTAAGCGATGGGATACAATTAATAGGACATATATGTACCCCTAATCTGTATGCTCACCGTGCAGGACGCTTATCATGTGCAGATTACTGGTGGCAACGCTGGAATAATAATCTGTATTTAGCCGGCCGTTGACAGTGGCAGCTAGGCAGTAGTATGATGACATATATTCGATTTGATGATGCTAGCTCCATGGCATGCACATTACATCGATCGTTGTTATTGCAGACTGCAGCTAGTGATGGAGATCAATTAGAAATGATGTATTGATCATAAGTGTAACGGGGAGGATGGACAGGCCAGGGAGGCGGCGTTGGCCATGGCGTGGTGGGGGACGCCGGCGTTGCAGATGTTGGCGAAGGAGCGCATGTGCTTTATCCCGTACTGCCCCAGCGACCCACACTGCGCCTCGAACGTCCGCACCATCGACCTGAGGCACTCCCAGTCCTCAACCACCGCCCGCTCCCGCACGGCGTCCACAACCTGGTTGCCGCCACCCAAGAGGAGGCCCCCGACCATCTCCACGCTTCTGTCCACGCGCGATCGCCGACCCATCTCCTGCACAAGCCGCTCCCGATGGAGAAGCCTTGTCCCCTCGCCGGCTCTCCGGTACTTGCGCCACAAGTAGAGCAGATCGGCGTCGCGCTGATTCACAGACACAGTGTAGGAGTGGCTGCCTTTGGCGCCGGCGCCAGCAGCAGCAGCAGCAGCAGGTGATGTGTCCATGTAGTAGAGGTCGAGGCTCTGCGGTGCGAGCTCCATGTCGCCGTACTGCATGACGTGGGAGCCGAGCGTGTAGGTGCCCTCGTCGGACGTCCGGTTCTTCACCGTCCTGTACTGCTGCCGCAGCGTCTCGGCGAGGCGCCCCTCCTGGTGCGCCTCCGCGTCCTCCATCCACGCCACGCTGTAGAGGTCGCCCAGGCAGGTGTCGAACTCCGCCGCGGGGGCGTCGTGGTCGTCGCCGGGGCAGTAGGTGCCCCAGCTGCTCTCCTCCGCGTTGGAGGCCGTGGTGGCGTACACGGAGATGTTGCCCGGCAGGAGGCCCTCGAAGATGCTGCCGGACTCGCACGCCTCCACGTACACCACCAGGCTCTTGTAGCCGCCGGCGGCGTGCTTCTTCTTGAGCGCCTTGACCAGGTCGTCGGCGTACAGGTACTCGCCGTCGGCTGGCATGCTCAGGACGCCGGGGCCGCCGTGGTCGGCGTAGTAGACGAAGACGTGGTCGTTGGGGCCGCTGGCGACAACCTTGCCGGTGCCGGAGCCGGTGAGGGCGGAGCGGTTGCCGAGGAGGACGGCGAGGAAGTTGTTGACGTTGACGTCGTCGCCGGTGTAATCCTTGGGGACGCCGGCGTAGACGTCGGGGCCGGAAGGGTGGTTGAAGATGAGGCCAGGCCTGGGGTTGTCGGGGTTGTGGGCGATGTCGTCGTACATCATCACCACGATGTTTTCCTCCTCCACGCCTCCCTTCCTCATGATCTGGTACGCGTGGCACACGTCCGCCTGGTGCCGGTAGTTGTAGAACCCATTCGACCCCGCGATCAGCACCGCCCACCTCGTCGCCTCATCCGACGCCGGCAGCCGGAGGAACTCCTCCTGCCACCGCCACCGCCCGCCGCCGGCGACGACGAGGCCCACGAGCTGCAGCAGCAGGAGGCAGAGGAGACACCGCCCCATGATTGACAAATTGTGCTTCATGATCGATATGATCCTGCAATCAAAGATGCTTGTTATATCGACATTCTCCTCCTCGTTGTAGCTTGCTAATTCCGTGCGTGCGTTTGTTACTGACGTACGTGCTACAACATACTCCTGATAATAGTAGTATAAAACAAAATCCTACTACTACAGGAGGGACAGATTGATTACTCCATCAGCTCAGCTGGCACCCAAGCTAAGTTAGCTCGGGTCAGGCCAATTATCCTAGCTAACTTTAAGCATTCCTACTACTATTAACAACTATTTCCTGGGCCCTAATTGGGCGTTGATTTCATTAAATAAATAAAACTAGAAAAAAGAGATTCCAACTGATTGTTGCGTTGCGTGGTGTAGGTGCGTGGGTCGCCTGGCGTGTAATCTTGAGTGACAGTGCCATCCTATATACGGCTTGGCTTATTAGTGTGCCTGCCTGCCTATCATGCTTAGACGCAACAGGGATCGACTTGCAAACTAAACTAGCCATGCAGCACCAGAGACTCGCCATCTAATTTGGAACTCTCAACTCGATCGACCCGGAATTAATAAACAAGTCATCATCTCCTACGCTACGCTCTCTGCATGCTTCCTATCATACGAGTTAGAACTAGAACAGGAATACAATAATACAACGGCTGCATATATACGGGATTTAGAGGATTTTGCATCACGTAAGTCGCTCAAGCTCTGCTGCATGTAACTATTGTAACTAGCATGGTGGCCCGCGCAGATTGCGCGGCTAGCATCATTATATTTTCTCTCATATAATAGCATATATGTTTTCTCATTATATTATTCAAATATATTAAAATGACAACACAATTTTTAAAACTTTACAAAACTACTAATGTGTAATATTCATATTATATTTTATATACGTGTTAGTTATTAATTTTTTTTAATATCAAATTTTAGTTATTTGTAAATTATATATATTCCTATATGGACTCTAGACTCGTCTTTTAATATATTTTTTTAATTCTGAATTTTTATTATTTCTAATTGTATTTC
>CM020182.1:26408744-26424346 GCA_009805545.1 Oryza longistaminata
TTCTATATGGACTCTAGTCTCCTCTTCTAATATTCCATATTTTTTAATTCCGAATTTCAGCTATTTCTAAATTGTATTTCTATATGGACTCTGCTTTTTCTTTTTCTCCGATTAATGTGAGAATTTCTAGGCCATGAGAGCGAACGTGGATGCTCCTTTTTCTATTCCTTTAATAATATAATAGATTTCAAGAGTAAATTTCACAAAACTACATATTTTATGATTCAAGTTGCAGAAAACCACCCACACTTTGACACTTGGCGTTTAAGTATATATATTTTGATAGTGTAGTTTCACAAAACCACACTATCAATGAATAGATTCACCCGCGATATGACATGGCTGTTCCACTTAGGACAAGGACGTGGCATCCTATTACCAACCATCGCACGAAATTAATAGGATGCCATAGGTGGAACAACCATGTCATCTCGCAGGTGAATCCATTAATTGATAGTGTGGTTTTGTGAAACTACAGCACCAAAATATATGTACTTAAACGCCAAGTGTCAAAGTGTGGGTGGTTTTCTGCAACTTGGACCATAAATCATGTAGTTTTGTGAAATTTACTGTAATTTCTAAGCCCGTTTGGTACGGCTACAACTCCCTAATTTAACTCTAGAAGTTAGATCTCAAGTAAAGTTAGGGAGCTGCTTAAACCCAGTTTCAACTCTCTAATTTTAGTCCTCAGATCGATATCGATCTTCTCTCGCTTATCTGGTAACATTAGCTGCTTTGCTCTCCAGTAACAAATAGCCACAAGGCATTCTCTCCATTAATTAGCATAGCTGCCAGTGCTCTCCCTCCATTTACAGTTTTTAAATTTCTTCTACAAGAATACGGGCTCAAACACGCGTAAACATCACCAGCAGATCACAAACTCAAGTCTCCAGGCGGCAGATGCAGCACTGAAGCAGCAACATCAACACCTGCTCAAATTATGGCAGCAGGGAAGGGCCAATGACCACACGCACAAACCAGACAAGATTGATGATATCCCCTTCCTAGATTTCACTGTTAGTTATATACTCCATCCGTCCCAAAAAAAAACCTAACCTAAAATAGGATGGGACATGTTCTAGTTCTAGTACAACATATTTGGACTGTCTAGATACGTTGTAGATTAGGTTAAATCACATTCTAGATTAGGTTGTTTTTGGACGGAGGGAGTAGATCATGCTTCACAAAAATCCAAGGTGGGCCATCCAACACTCCATCTAACCTACCCTAGCCCCAATCCCCAATTGTGAATCACAATCATTACTGTCATCATGCCAGTATCAACCATCTTCTTCTAAGAAAATTTACATAACGCAGCAGCTACCGGAACTGAAGTACCCTGCCTAGACATCCTTCACCAAATGCAAAGCTACGGCTGCCCCACCTTGTAGCCTACGGTACATCCGGAGCATAACCTCATCCCCATTTATCCTCGTTTCATTTGAAAGCTCAACGTACGCTTCATTGATCCTACTGAAAACAACTCGAAGCGGGATGCATGCAATGCCCAGAGATTTAACCTATTACTGACTTCTTGTTTCCGGCACCTCTGTGATTTATCTCGAAAGATGAAAGCCTCCGCATCTTTCTTGAGGAAGGCACATGATTTTTTTGTGTGCGGTCGCCATGATTTCTCTGTTTCGAGTTCGGACATCTTCCTGTGGCTTTTGGGCTCTGTTCCACCTGTGTGTGATTCCAGACATCCCAGGCTTGAAGCTTAATCCTTCTTCACTGGTCCATTAACAGTGCTTGTGGCAGGGCGGTGATCACTTACACCTGACGTAGGAAGAAAACATACACCATCCGAGACTTATACAGAGACTGGATAACCCACAACGGGTCTTCGGTTCCATATACTCATTAGGGAAACAAGAGGACCAGTTGGCTTGTTTAATGAACTCTTGCCCACCTTTTCTTCCAAAAGGATAACCTTATTGATTGATATCCAACCCTGTCTTTGTGATATCTAGGCTCCAATGCATTTCGTTCCATGTTGTTGGCCCCATGATCAGCGGAGCTTATGATTTGCTTAGTAAAATTTCCGCGATCGCATCGGGAAGATATGCTAGCTTTGCTGCAGTAGGGAGAGGGCCTCGGCGACGGTGAGCTCGAGGCGGAATTTGGGGCCGTCGTAGTGGTGCAGCACGGGCCTGAAGGCGTCCTCCTCCAGCGGCTCACAGATCTTGCGCGTGGCCACCCGAACCTGCGCTGGGAACCTGGACTCGCCGCCGGGGCACTTGCTGTCCTCCCAAGCGCCGGGATCGATGTTGGATCCGCCGAAGCTGGTGGCCTCGAAGATGCCGTGAAGCTGGTGGGTGGAGTAGTTGTAGAGGAAGAGCGGGAGGCCAGGCCTGATGGCCCTCACCGAGTCCCTGTACCTGGATGGAAGGCCGAACAGCTGCCGCTTGAGATTCTCCTCCATCGTCTCGTTGTTGCACACGAATATGTATCCCCCGATCGCCTCCTCCTTGGGCACCGACTCCGACGCCGGCAGCTGGCTCTTCTTCAACCTGCTGCTCATCTTGTTGTCGTTGCTGCTGCTGTTCTTCTTGTTGTTGTTCCTGCCTCCTCCAGCAGGAGCGTCGACAGCGGCCTTCTTCTTCCCGTTGAACGCATCCACGACGACGCTGTTGCTGTTGTAGTTGAAGTTGAACTTGTTGTTGGCCGGCCTGCCGACGGACTTGTTGAAGTAGGTCTTGGCGGTGGCGTTGTTGAGCAGGTGTTGTTGCTGGGCGGGGAAATTGTTGTTGTTGTTGGCGAAGGCGAGCTTGTTGCTGCTATGATCGACGGCGGCAGGCGAGGGAGAGGACCAGATGGAGTCGGCGATGGAGAGGCTGGAGAAGTTGTGGAGGCGGAGCTGGTCGCTGAACTGCCAGAACTCACGCTCATCGTACCCCTCCATCTTCTCAATCTGATCGGATCTGCTACCGCAATTGAGAGATGATCGGAGGAGGAAGAAGCAGCAACACCAATTTACTCCACTCAATTAACAGAAAGAGAGAGGAAATTAAGGTGGAGGCTGGAGGGGAGGGAGTTAATTTGGCGGTGCACGCGGGTGGATGGCACTGATAGATATGATCGATGCTTGGGTTGGAATTGGATGGGGAGATGGAATCGAAGTGAACACTTGCTTTGCAGCTAAGCAACTAAGCGGACGACTGAGGACTAATTAAATGAATCGGACGCGTATAAACAAAGAAATAAATGGACGAAAAGAAATTATGGTTGGACGTGGGTGGGTGCAAATGCAATCAGTCAATAATCTGATTTTTAATCCATAGACACGATGACACGTACACATAGAGTGGTGAAGCAAAGTCTGCCTTTTTGAACGCGTCTACGGCCCCGGACTTCTTCTTCTTCTAGATGGACCTGCTACCATACATTCATCCATCCACCACCTGACCGCCTAAAATTACCTTCTTTTTAAGATTTTCCTTTTACCAAACACCGTACAGACACAGTCACTCGACAATTACTTTCTCCACTCATGACTTTATTAAAAATAGAATTGTAGCAAAATTTTAAAAACATATAGTATTTTTTCACCACTTTTACGTATAGTAATATACATGTTTCGAAGAAACTGACAAGAGCACACTAACACTGCAGAGTGCGGATGGAAACTCGGAACAAATTCACACGGTGAGTGTGCGAACTAACGATATCTACTGTTAAAAAAAAGCTAGAGGCTCGCGAGCTGCTCGAGCTTGGCTCGTCCTAGGCTCGATTCGAGCTCGGCTTGAGCTCAACATCCTCTGAATAGATGATCAGGGTCTTCAAAAGCGCCCCTGCAAAGTGGACAAATCCAATCACAAGGCCAATGCCTAATTAGTAAATTCTCTACTGTTAAGGTCTTCCGGTGAAGGATTAGTTATCCCAGGAATCTTTGTTTAGATTGAGCTTTTGTTGTCCATATCATCTTGAAGGCTGGGTTTGTCTCTGATCCAATGAACTGGGCTTGGTAAGCACTCTTTGCTGTGTAGATACCTGCAGCATTTCTTGTCCACACAATATTATCTTCCCCAGTTTCAATGAGTGTGATTTGTGTGAGTAAACTTCCAAGTTGTACTAGGTCATGAAGAGTTTCAACATCTGTTATCTGTCTAAAGGATGACAGCCAGGTGTTGTCGTTAAGCTCTGTTTTTACTTTTATAGTTTTCCTGATTGCCATGTCGAAGAGGTTGGGTGAAATATCTTTGGGGGCATAGACCTTGGAGCCAGTTATCTTTCCAAAACATAGCTTTCCGTCCATTTCCAAGAGTGATCTTTGTGCAAGCTTGAAAAAGTTGATGATCTGAATCATTGCATGGGAGATCCATCAGTTTCCCATGGTTTGGAAGAGTCTTTCCATTTCAGCCAGAGCCACCTTTAGCAAGGCAGAAGGTTCACACTCTTTCAAATGATCTGGGGGAAATTTAGGTGATAAGCAGGAGTCAATCAAAAATATAGGAAGATAAGCTCTTTTTCCTTGCCGAAGCGTTGCCGTGATATATATATTCATTTTTCGCTGCTCGTCATATCTCTGCTATGCATATGGTTAGTTGCGTGTTCTTCAGTTAGGCTCCTCTGTCGTCTGGTGTTGATAAATGTACGGTTATATATACTTGAATGATCCCGATAATAACTCGTTGTTGCTGGTGATGGTAAATATATATACATAAAATCTGTTTGTGTATCAGTATCAGCAGCCAAAGCAAACATTGATGACTCTATCATTTGAACAAAAGCCATATTATTTTTCCTCGCCTATATTATGTAACTTGTTCTTACAGTCATAGGAGCGTACTATGCGTAAGAAACAGCAATAAGCTTCTGTTCCGTCCTCTATTAGCTACTCCATATAGCAGTAAGTTGTAAGTAGTACTCCAGTTACTAGTACTATAAATTTAACAAGGGCGATGGATGGATGGATGGATGGTGTGTTACAGTAGTATAATTGAGATGGAAGAGGTAGATGGATGGATGGATGGTCAGGCGAAGAGCTTCTCGGCGAAGATGTCAAGAAGGGAGAGGGCCTCGGCGACGGTGAGCTCGAGGCGGAATTTGGGGCCGTCGTAGTGGTGCAGCACGGGCCTGAAGGCGTCCTCCTCCAGCGGCTCACAGATCTTGCGCGTGGCCACCCGAACCTGCGCTGGGAACCTGGACTAGGAAAATATATATATACTGTACCTCAATTGTGCTCACAACATACCCTGACAAGAGCGCAGTCAGGAGAGTCATGAGAGGCAGCCAAATCATGGCACTCGAGAATCCCAGTACTGGCTCATCATCTTGAGCGATCACTAAATCATCGTCATCATCCTCAACCTGATTACAATGATAATTACCATTTGGCGTTGGTGGGATCGAACGTACAGGAGACGTACCTGTTGGGGCTCAAACAGCTGGCGATGCGTGTTGAGTTGGAAGAAGAGGTAGGCGAGGTAGGCGATGAGCATGAGGATGCTGCAGGCACGCGACAGGTGGAGGGCGGCGTGGTCGGACTCGGCGGAGGTGACGGCGGCGTACCTGAGCATGAGCGGCAGGGAGTGGCAGAGGAGGGCGAGCATGAGGAGGGCGGTGTTGACGTGAGCTTGCTTGGTGTCGTACGGCTGGTGGGCGCGGAGGTTGGCGATGCCGGCGACGAAGAGGGAGGGGCCGAGGACAAGCAGCAGGTTGGAGAGGATGGATCCCAGCAGGGAGCATTTCACCACCTCAATCTTTCCTTCTCGCAGCGCCAACACCGCGATTATCACCTCCGTCACGTTCCCAAATGTCGCGTTCAGTAGCCCTCCCACTGCAACCATGGCCATGCATGCATTTCCACTTTATCTTCATCCAAACGAATAGCTACCATGCATGGAATTCACTTACCAGTAGGACCGGTGTAAAAGGCAATCTGCCTGCATGCATACACGCAACCAATTATTTGTCACAAAATTCAACATCACTATTATAGTTACTCTCCCCCATTTTATACTTATAAATCGCTTTGATTTTTTTTTTCTGAAAATTTGATCTATAAGTCATTTTGATTTTTTTAAAGTTGATCAAATTTATATAAAAAATAGCAATATTTATAGCACTAAATTAATTTTATTAAATCTAATGTTGAATATATGTGCATAGTTTCTTTGTTTTATGTTAAAAATATTGCTAAACTTAAATAACGCTAAAATAGTTTTTTTAAAAAAAGATCAAAGCAACTTATTGATTTTTTGGATGAAATAAGCGAGGTAGTATTGTTTTTTGGTTGTTATATACTATACTATATTGTATGGTTGCATGCATGATATACATTATTTGAGCATGGTAGAAATTAATTAATTAAGGGAGCTTACTCGGTGAGGAAGCTGAGTCGCTCAGCAAGAGGAACGAGGCCGATTAAGCTAAGCACAAACACCCACACCTGCAATTAATACTGTAAGAAAGCTGGTTGATCATTTAGTTTTTTTTTTTTGAATGGTTGATTATTTAGTTTGTACTCAGGCTTTGTTTAGATCCAGAGGTGAAAAGTTTTGGCGTATTGGATACACGGACATACATTTGAAGTATTAAACGTAGACTAATAACATTCCGCATGTAAACTGCGAGATGAATTTATTAAGCCTAATTAATCTGTCATTAGCAAATATTTATCGTAGCATCACATTGTCAGATCATGAAATAATTAGGCTTAAAAGATTTGTCTCGTAATTTACACACAATCTGTGTAATTAGTTTTTTTATATTTAATACTCCATGCATATGTCCAAACATTTGATATGACATAGTGAAAATTTTTGCCAGGGAATATAAACATGCCATTAGCTTAGAGATGTTACAGTAGTTTTTAGTTAGTACTAGTGGAGTATCTAGGACGCACAGAGTGGCCATATGGCTGAGATGCGACGACGAAAAATCCGTGACCGTGAGGAGGGGGATTAATTAGCTTGGCCATGCATGTGATGGGTGTGTCAAGTGTCAACTTGCATAATTGTTGCAATTCCATGATTCCATCTGTTTGTATTTTAATAGGGTTTCACAGGCTGCAGGCAACTTCACCACATGCGCGAGCACATGCACTCAGCTAGTACAAATTAATCTAATCGCCATCATCCGGCTCGATCCTGTATTCGTCCATGTGTTGTTGGTGGAGTGTTTTTTTTTTGGAAAATTATAAAAAAAACCACTCAAATGTTATGCTAAGTTTAAAATACCCTCCTAATTTACTTTGGTTTGACGTAATTTAGTGCATCTCTTGTTTTTGATGAACATGACCCAAACATATTTCTCAGCGACACTGCGCACATCTTTCTTATCTCGAATCTAACGAATAAACCAAACATCGTTGAAACCCATGAGACAAATGCAGTTTATCTTTCGGTAACATAAATGTTTAAGAGCTAATTAAGACTCACGACCTTCATTGCCTAACGATATGATGGGCGCCATGAGTAGAAGTAGGGATTATAGGGCTTGGTCAACAACCGCCGTAGTTTTTCTAAGTTTTAATTTTTAATTTTGTTTTTTCTTCTCTTCCTTTGGCATAAGCCGTCTGGCTGATTTACGTTGTGTAATTATACTCTTTTCTTCTAATATATTGACGTGTAATTCTTTTGCGCGTTCTGAAAAAAAAAAGAGCTTAGCCAACAAGACTATAAGATTATCGACCACAGTTCCTTGCCTAGTACTAGTATTGATATGAGCATGCTTGTGGCTTGTCATAAGAATGGAGGAGCAACGTAAATTGGAGAGAGATGGATGAGGAGGGTACCTGTCCGAAGTGGAGGTAAGTGGCGGCGATGGCGAGGAGGACGGCGGGGAAGAGGAGGAAGAGCCTGGTGGTGAGGAGGACGTCTGTTGGAAAGCATATTTCTAAACAATTGGTAGAAATAATTAGACGAACGGTCAAATATTTTTAAAAAGGTCAATAGCGTTTAAAATTTTAAGATGGAGAAAGTGCACAGTCATTTTATATAGAGAGAGCGTAGCAGTATAGTGAATACTCCATATGAGATGACGGTAACATACACACAAGAAAGTGGTATGCATGCTTTTGGTTAATTAGTGGCGTAATGAGTGGTGTGCGTACGTCGAGCAAGCCCGATGATGGCGACTCATCACCTATCTTTGAATCTTGCTGCCCGTGACGCCGTACCGCGTTTAACATTTCCTCCCTCAATTTAATTTTTCGCCGGTCTCCCTCAATTTAATTTTCTTCGGTCAGTATCAAAGTTATGTCATACTATATATCTTTATTTTAAAATGTATTTCCTCTGTTTCATAATGCAAGACTTTTTAGCTAGCATCTATACGAATGTGGACAATACTTAGAGTCTTACATTATGGAACGGAGGGAGTAATAATTGGATATTTTAGTATGATAAATCTACACAAACTCAAACTAGCTCCTTTCAAAAAGATAAATCTAAACAAACCAATCCAAAACGACCTAAACTAAAGCAACCCATTAAAACCCTAATGTGATATTTGAATAACCAAACCAGCCAATTACAGGGAGGGATGGTTGTGTCGTTGTAATTTCTCGTCGTATCCTCTTATCGTCAGTCTAACTCGATCCATGCCCAGGCCGGGCCCCGGCTGTGCCTCCTCAAGCAGATGAGATCGTCTCCGCCGCCCAGCCCGCCTGTGCTAGTGCTACTCTTCTCTTGTGCAAGCAGTAGTACAGTGTATATCAGTAGCTAGCAATAGCATAGCACGTACCGTACGGACTCCAAATACAGTATATGTTTGGCATCCATGCATGCACGTTTCTGCTTCTGCCTGTTAATTTGCTACACAATCACATCCAGATGGTGAACACCACCGTCCGTCAGTCCTACACACACATGTAGTAGGAGTATATATATGATCAGTCAAATGCCAATTAAATTACTGTACTCTACTGTCTAGTAGTGCTTCAATTCCTACGGAGTACTGTAGTAGAAAGTACAGTACATAACATAACATATACCTGCAGAACGCCGTCTTATAACCAAAAAGCACACGCTGATGACAGCGTAGCACAGGACAAGAATCAATCCCTTCAGATAATGTGATTCTCCCTCCTGAAACATTTATACTTCTAATAAAATACCAACAATCTTGAGTATTACTTACTGTACTATTTCACTGCCTAAACCCTCTATATAAAAAATTAAATAAACTTTGATTCTGAACAAGAACCAGTAATTTCAGCTTTTACTAGTACTACTTACCTGGAGGGTGAAGGCTGTCACTAATATTGCTAGAAACAGAGAGCCAGTCTCCAGCAGGTTGAAATCAAGATCCATTGGGATTCCCATAGTCCAGGCTACAATCACACTCACTGGAACCTGCCGCACAGTCGTTCATCACTTCTATCACAACAACATACTCCACTAATAGTAACTATCAATGCATAGAGCGAGGTTAAATTACTAGTACTAGGTACTAGCTACTCCTGCATACCACAAACATGGAGATCTGTGTGGCAGAGCCCAGAGACACTCCGAGAGTAATATCCTGTCGGGGGGCGGCGGCGGAGCTCGGGGCGGGGATGGCGATGGCGGCGGCGGCTCGCAACAATGAACTCGACGATGACTCCATTTTTGACTGCTGGTGGGCTGTGCTTGGGCTTGAGGTGTAGCCCGTGGGCAGGCATGGCACGACCCGAAGTACCGACCGTGCCGTGTTGGCCCGATCGCCTCGGAGAGGCTGAGCAGATTCAAGCAGGGTGCCCATGCCCATGCGTAGGGCAGATGAGATCTTGTTGTGCACTCTGCTTGCTCTTTAGTGGACAGGGAAGAAGAGGGACATCACCAGCTTCATCGCTGGATTGATCGTCTTGCACACATTGAATGATTGATTGCTATACTAGTACATATACATACATGAAGAATAGTACTCCATATGTAGTCATGTAGGAGTAGTATTTGCTGTGCTACAAGTACTACCTGTTGGAGAAGATGGCCTCGAGATCCTTGTAGAGTCCCTTGGACTTGGAGCTCCACTGCGAGTGCGAGTTCTCGGGTCCCTTCGCCTTGGAGTCCGACGACGACGCCACCGACGACATGCTCCGGCTCCCACCCTTTGCTCTGCTCCCCGACGCCTCCGCCTCGCCTCCCTGTCCCTCCTTGCTGAAGCTCGCCTTCGCCATCTCCCTCAGCTGCCCCAGCCACGACCTCTCCGTGCCACCACCACCACCACCCAGTGCCACTGCCTCCGGCTGCTCCTCCTGCTGCTGCTTCTTCATCTTCTCCAGCTGCTCTCCCAGCGCCGACGACGGCAGCACCAGCAGCAGCAGCCCCACCCACGCCGCCTTCGCGCCCTCCACGAACGACCTCCTGTCCGAGCTCAGCAGCCGCACCTGCCGGTAAAGCGCGTTCCACTCGTTGCACACCTGCGCCGCCAACGCCACCGCGAACACCGTCAGCATGGCCAGCCCTACCCCGCTCCCCTCCGCCACGGCGCCGCCCCCGCTGTCCACCAGCCTGAGGCATGCGGCGAACACGAACACCTCGCTTGCCACCGCCACGATCTCCACCAGCTGCACCCGCTTCTTGATGAAGGGCTTCTTGAGCAGCATGAAGAAGAGCTGGAAGGAGGCGATGGCGAGCACCACCACGGCGTGCGCCCGCGACGAGTGGTCCGACGACGCGTGCGCGCCCGCCACGATCCCCAGCGCCACCCGCTTCACCGACTCCAGGAACGTGTAGTAGACCCGCAGTATGCCGAACAGCTTCTGCAGGAACGGCGCCTCGGCGTCCTCGTTCTCGTCGTCGGACACGATGATCCTCTCCGCCGCCGCAGCGCCGCGCTTGCCGCCACTGCCGGCGATCTGCGAGAGCATGTACTTGGGCGGGCCGCGCAGGTCCTCGAAGAGCGGGCCGAGCTTGACGAGGCAGGCGGTGCGGGCGGGGTCCTTCCACGTCCACTGTCCACGCTTGCCGGGGCCCAGCGTCCGGCGAACAATCTCCTGGTACCAGTGGTACTCCCGCCCCTCCTGGTGCACCTCCTTGTACTGCAGCAGCCTCCCCGTGGTGACGCCCAGCGACAGGAACAGCAGCAGCGCTACCAGGAACGCCGTGAGCACCCCCGTGAGCACGATCCCGACGGCCAGCCCCGCCGTTGTGCCGCCTCGGATCAGCGCCGCCGACGCCTGGGAGACGCAGGGCATGGCGAGGATGACGAGCATCAGCTCCAGCCTGGGGAACACGAGGGCGCCGACGTGTGTGTGGCTGTGGCGCAGCTTGAGGTAGAGGAGGAGGGCGGCGTGCAGCAGAAGGATGGCGGCGGCGATGACGGCCAACCAGAAGATGTTCCTGAAGAAGTACTTCCATCCGTCCAGATCCTGCAGCTTCATGATGATCTGCGCCTCGGGCTTCATGTCCTGGTTCTCGAACAGATACCGGTACTCCATGGCGGTGAGAGGCTTGCCGTCCAATGGCGACGTGGACGGCATTGCCATTGCAACTCCTGGAGGGCGGCGGAGGACGTCGGCGGCGAGAGCGGTGCGGTCGAGCATCTCGGAGTAGGCGATGGCGGGCATGGTGGAGTAGCCGACGAAGGGATCGGCGGAGGGGCCTTCCCATGGGAGGCGCATGTAAGGGATGCTCCACTCCAGCCCCTTGCTCAGCTCGTAGTACTCCACCGGCAGATTTATCGACAGCCATCGCGACAGCGCGAATACCTGAATGTGGCACGCCATTCTCTGAAACCAACATACATCGCCATCGATTAATTACTGCTAGTAATACTATGATTCTTTGGAAATTCGATTGTAGTACTGTACCAACCAAGAGATTTCGTGATGGCTCGGATACGAGGTAAGAAGGCGGCCTCTGGATGACCCCTGATGCCAGCAGCGACGATGTTGAAACAGTCAGCAGCGTGGCGAAGGCTGCGGTTGCCGCAAAAATTACCGTCGTCACGATCGCGATCGATGACGATGATGCAGGAACAGAATCTGCACTCAACACAGTAAAAATACACATGATTAGTTGGTGCGTGCGTGCGTCTGTCTGCTACTGCTACCTAGTAATTCAGGTTTTGATGAGCATGCATATGTGGACTCTGCTTATGCTAGCTGACAATTACTACCTCCATTTTTTTTTTATGACGCTGGCTAGTTAAAGTTTAAACTAACCAGCGTTATATAAAAAAACCGGAGGGAGTACTACATTACCTATCCAGACTCATATTATTAAGATTTTATGTATTTTGGGACGAAGAAAGCAGTAGTAACGATGCCCTTACAATGCCTCACTTCCAGACGATCTGAGGGTAAGTTGGTATTTCCTGCAACGTCCTGAGCAGAGTTCTCGGCGACGTGGACCGAAACCAGATTATCAACCGCCTGTATCTGCGCTGTGTAAATGCTCTTACTAGCTTCATGGAAGCTGAAACCACAACGAATTCATTTTATTATTATTAGGAAGTTGCATGCCTGCATGCATGCATCTGGATGGATGGATGGGTTTGTTCTTGCCTGAGGAGATTGCCCCCGGAAACCTGCACCGCAGAGGAAGTGAAGTTGAAGACAGGCTTTGCAAACTTTATCAAAACCGGGATGTTGCGTGAACTTGTCCTGACAGTGGATGTCGCCAGCTTAACAGAAGGCCTTTGATTATCTGAACAAACATTCTCTTGTACATGTGTTATCATCTATTGAAAACTGAAAGTAGCGTACTCCCTCCGTCCCAAAAAAAAGACAAACCCTGGTTTCCGTGCCCAACGTTTAACCGCCCGTCTTATTTGAAAAAATTATGAAAAAAATTAAAAAGACAAGTCACACATAAAATATTAATCATGTTTTATCATCTAACAACAATGAAAATACGAATTATAAAAAAATTTCATATAAGACGGACAGTTAAAGTTGGACACAGAAACACATGGTTTGCTTTTTTTTTGGGACGGAGGGAGTATGTATTGAGTGGAAATGTAACAGAGTAGTATATATGATTGGCTTACTAACCGTAAAGAAAAGTGTATGGCTCTGAAGAAGAAACAGGAGTTCCTTGTCTGCTGATTATGGAATTCCCGTCACAGGAAACAGTGACGACGGCGGTGTTGGATGTCCTCTTAACCTGGAATGGAGTGGAATGAAGGTTGTTAAACCAGCAAGCAATTAAGCAGTGGAGTTAATTAGCTAGGACATGACATGACATGACAGTGAGAGTGGATTAGAGTAACGTACGAGGTATCCAAAGCGGCGATTCCCGAGCGTGCTTCGGTTGGTTGGCGTGAGAATGGCATCGGTGGCGGTGAGAGCGGCGAGGATTTGGAAGGAAGAATTCATGACGGGTTCAGCGAAGGAGAGGTATACCCTGAGGTCCCTGTCGTCGTTGGTGGCTTCCACCACCCTGGTGGCGCCCTCGATCTGAAGCAGCTTCTCAGGGATGCTGCTGCCGATGTTCATCGAGTCGCTCCGTCTGTCTGCAGTACATCCAATCTCGATCGATCATCAATAAATACTAGTAGTACGCAAAGCAAATGAAAGTGTATCTAGCGTAACGTACCGAAGCGCAGGGTGTAGGTAGAGTTGGCGGTTCTGATGAAGTGGTGGCCGGCAGCATCGGTGCAGAAGCCCTTGGCCATGACGAGAATGAGGCGGCCATAGAGCAACTCCGGCGGGATGGTGACGTGGACGGAGTATTGCAGGGCAGGGCGGAGGACCTGAAGACTCGACGGATCCACGCGCCCGGGACCGTACACGCTCAGCTGCAAATGCAAAATTCCAATTAATACTGTATTACATTCCATTCCATTCAGATTCAGTAACAAAATGATACTACTCCGACATGGTAGTACATGGCAATAGGTGGCGTTGCAGGTGAATCCGCCTCCGCCGGGGCAGGGCTCGGAGAAGGAGACGAGCACCGACACGTTGGATCCGCTCGTGAACCCCGCCGCCGCCTTCACGGACGCCGTCGGGGCTACCGTGTCTGCATCCAAACCATTTTCATTTCCACTAGTATAAGGTTCCCGTCCCGCTTGTTTAACCACATTACTGGACTAGTAACCAACAATCAAATCAAATAGAAGTAAAAAGGATGGGAATTAAATTGCGACTACTACTGTACTAGCAATAGTAATAATAGTAATAGGGTGTTGTTACTGAACCAACCAACATCCCAGGCGTAGGTGGCGCAGGTTGTTGTTGTTGTTGGTCGTCCCGCACCCGCGCACACAGCCAAGGTGTGGTTGCCGTCTTTCAGCCGCGAGTACCTCACCACCGCTGTCCCGTTGCTGCTGTTTCTTCCGCACTCCCACGCCCTCTCCCCGTCCACCTGCATTCACGCATGCACCCAAATACCAACTTCTTCTTCAATACTCCTACCTTTTTCACACGCACATACATATTATATATATATATATAGAGAGAATTCAGCTCCACCAGGGCGGGAGGTCATTCCACCCTCTCTTAAAATAATTAGTGGCGACACACTGTCAGATCCGCACGCCGCGACCCTCCAGTCCTCTCTCTCTTCTCCCTCCCGCGCTCTCTCGGCTTCTCCTCCCCTTCCCAAGCCTTCTCATCTCTTAGGGCGTGCGGTCCTTAGCGGGGGAGTGGGAGGCCGGCGCGCCTTGGGGAGCTGTATGGCAAAAGGCGTGGACTGGGGTCGGGCGAGCGGTGCGTGGCTGGGTCGGCAGGCGGGGATGGTGGGGCCGATTTGCAGCGCGGGCGTGGGACGCGCGGTGGCGCAAGTATGGCGCGTGGACGCGCTGTTGCGGCGCGAAAGGTTGCGCACGCTCACAGGCGAGGGCGAGCGAAGTGCCCCCCGACCCCTCTCCTCGTCAGGGCCGTCGGGGGACATTGTCCGGTCCGCGCACGGCGGCCCGCAACCCGCTGTTAGCTACATCGGGGTTCAAGTTCCTTCTGGGTGCAGCACCGCCGGCGCAAGCAAAGGCCGGGAAGGGACTCGCCACGATCCGGCTCGGCCGGCCCGCACGGGAGACTGCCGCGAGCGCCCGCCTGCGACGCCTGAGGGCCGGCGGCGAGGAGGGACAGCGCGTTCGCGCGCCCCGGTCGCACTGCCCGACGGAGAGGGAGGAGGCGCCTGTCGGAGGACGCCGGGTGGGGTCTGAGGAGAATGGTCACCGAGCAATACGCGACACGACTTCGCCTAGAGTAGTAATCCTGGAGGGGATGCAGGCGAAGCGCGCCAAAGAGCGGAGCAGCGGCGGCGCTTCTCTCGGCCGCTGCGCAAAATCCGAGCGAGCAGGTGTCCCGGGGAAGGGTAGCGGGGCACGGGGTCGTCGTCGGGCCAGAGGTGGTCGTCGCAGCAACGAGATTGGCTAGGACCATCGTAACTCCGGCGGGACGGCTGAAACGACGACGACGGCGGCGGTGGGGGATGATCCGACGACTCTCCGCCCTCCCGCTCCTCGCCGGTCTCCTCCTCCTCAGCCCGCTCCCTGGCTCCTCACCATCCTTCCTCTCTGCCGCCCGGCAACTCCGTCGCTCGCTTGGACCACGCGCCCAGCGACCTCACGGCTGTGTCCTCAGATGCTGCGGCCGGCCCGCCACGAGGCCCGCCTCTCCGCGATGGACGCCGGACGCCCACCTCTTCCCCCATCCCCTCCACCTCGCCGCCGCCGCCGTTCGCTGCGACCGCTGCGGGCCCCCCGCCCCCCCCCGCGCGGCGGCGCTG
>CM020182.1:26424371-26448298 GCA_009805545.1 Oryza longistaminata
AACCGTTTTTTCTCACTTATAACCTCCTTCCTTAAAAAAAAACCTTGCTACTACTACAATGCTGTACCATTCTCTCTCTCTCTCTCACACATATATATATACTACGAGCAAATATCCTTGAGTAGGTACCATGAGGTACCACTTTTTTTATTGTACCTCCTCAAGAACCGTATAATTGCTCATATACTACACTTGTTGGTTTGTTGCAAATCAAAGGTCTAATCCGCCAAGACATTTCACCTACCTACTCCTCCGTCCTAAAAAAAAAGGCAAACCGGCGGTTTACTGGCCAACGTTTGACTGTCCGTCTTATATGAAATTTTTTTATAATTAGTATTTTCATTGTTGTTAGATGATAAAAACATGATGAATACTTTATGCGTGACTTATCTTTTTATTTTTTTTTTCATAATTTTTTCAAATAAGACGGACGGTCAAACATTGGACACGGAAACCAGGGTTTGTCTTTTTTCAGGACGGAGGGAGTATATAGTAATCTGACCAACATCTATGATCTATCCTTGTCATGGTAGTACTATACTATAGTATTCACCAGGAAATTGATCATCTACTATGAGGCTATTATTAACTGACTAATTGCTCTTTCAGGGGACCAGGCACCCAAATCCACAAAAAGGCACGGCATATGCTAACTGAAACCACATTTTTACACTTGATTATCTCTATGCATTCCACTGGAGTAGGAGTACTCCACTACACTACCTAGGGAGATAACTCGAGGCAACACATGACATTAGCAACTGTAAAAAATTGAGATTTCATTTCAGACAGAAGCTACTCCTAGCTAGCACCGCACGCACACATTTGGGAAATAAAATTGATGGATGTCGAAATGCCGAGAGATGCAATGCGAGTGCGTGATAAGCAGATGAGCTAGAAAAGCATGGAATGGAAGCAGACAGGAAAGTGAGGAGTGACCTTGCAGGTGATGAGGCAATCCTGGCACGGGCCTGATCCATTGGTGTGCAGGACCTGGAAGGTGAAGACGGCCGACGCCGACCTGGAGACGCGGGGGGGGTCTTGGAGAAGCTGACGGAGACGACGTCATCGGCAGCATCGGAGGAGAACAGGAGCGCCGCCGCCGCAACGCGCAAACACGACGCCGCCCCAGCTCTTTCCACACCATCCTACGCGCGCCTACTATTATCTACTCCTACTCCTAGCTACTCAGCAAGCAGCAGCAGCAGCTTGCTATGCTACTCCAGTACTGTTGCAAGAGAAAAGCTACACCTGGTGTGTGTCGACCTACTGAGCTACTCCTACTGAATTCATTCATGCAGGCACCCAGCTAACAGTGTTATGGACTGGAGTACTGGACAGGGAGGGAAGTGAATGCACGCCACGCTGCTGCCTCTGCCTTTGGGAAAGGAAAGCTAGAGCTCCCTCTTCACAATGGCAGTATTACTGAGACTTGAGCTCCAGTGTGGTGAGGTCGCAGTGCAGTAAAGTATGGCGGTAGATTGGAACAGACAAAAATGAAGGAGGGAGGGAGGGAGGGAATAATGGTGGGGACAGACAGGAGAGGAGAGGGGGCCAAATGCACACTGGCAGGCATCGCATTCGCCCGCCATGTGAAGGACGAGACGGACCATGGTTGAAATGCATGGTTGGCTGCAATGCAAGCAGAGGACTGAAGAAGAGGAAATGGATTGGATGATGCACATGAGGACTAGAGCGCCCAAACTGTCTTTTGTGCATTTCTACCTTTTATCCTCTTTTCCCTAATCCTTTCAATAATTAATCAATCCTCCTTCCTACTCACTAGCTCGGATGTAATCCATGTCATTCGATCGGCCTTGCTTCCATCCATAGACAGGAAGAAAACAACAACCAGCGCGAGATGCACAGATTGCTACAGTACGTGACAATGCGAGCAATACTGATCAACTGTGGCAGCAAGGACAAACATGCAGCTATCACCGATCGAGGCACTGAAATTTCAGTCATACGGTGGGGACATGACGATGTTACGTAATCAAAATTACGGATGGGCCTCGCTCGCGAGCCACTGAATCAGGATATGATGCCTGGGGATTAGCTCACCATGGGTGGCTTGCTGTCCGTCATTTGGACAATGCATCAAACAAAATACCTAGTAACTCTTCACTAGTTACAATCGATCAAAGATGGAGTTACCATACATGTAAGAGTAGTTAATAGTTTATTTTATCTAGCGCGCTCAGTTATCATCGAAAAAGAAGGGTTTTCTGACAGCAAAGCATACTGCTAGTTGCCAAAATGCAATCGGTGACATGCAGGTCCCAAAATATGATGGTAGGAATATATATGGACCAGCAAGCCACAAACCCTCTTAAACTTCTTCTTTCACCCTCACCCTCACAAACAACATGCATGGTCTCATCACAGACAGATTCACGGTGCTGTGTGAAACATACGAGTAACTAGTACATAATCTCAAATAAGCATATGATTGTAGCTCAAAAATAGGGGAATCCTCTCTGAATCTTGGAGAGGAGACTCCAGATCTGTACGTGCACATGCAGCAGCTGCCTGCCCCCCGCAATAACCACCATGCACATTGTAGGTCAGCTAACTTCATATATACTCCAGTTTCTAGTATTTCTTCTATTGTGTTGTGTCACCTTTCTACACAGGTCTCCAAGATTCATATCGTACTTCGTATAGTACATACCACAGTGATTTAGTAAAGAAATTCTTACCACAACTTGTGTTTTTTCCACAAAAAAAAAAAAGGCAAGTCGGAAGAACAAGAACAGGTCCATTCTATTTCATGGTGAGCGTTAGTAGTAGTAGTCGACAAACAAGCTAGGTGTGGTAAGTCTGACACTGGCTAACTGATGCTCGTTGTTGATTATAAAAGGCCTGATTCAGTAGTGCGCAGCGGTTATAAAAGAAATTGTCATGCATCCATGGGCAGCTCTGAATTAACGTCGTTGCGCCAGAGGAAGGGGGCACTATTTCAGAGGGTCTGTCTGTAACATGTAGTATTGCCAATATAATTCATCTGAGCATTTACACATGTGTACAACTGTATTGACTGCAGATCGACGACGAGGGAATCCAGTCAGAGACGTCGTTGGACGGATCAAACCTTTTCTCCATTGTAATCAGGCAGATCACTGCAGCTGTAGTACTACTAGTGCTGGAGTCATGTGATTATCACTGAAGATTACTGCACTCCATCCGGTTGCCTCCGACTGATGAGTGAAGAATCAATCAGTAGCAAGAGCATCCCAGGTTAGTTGATTTTTCAAATTATTTTATATTTTAAAATATTTATAAAAAATAAACATTCCAAAGTTCTTAAAAAAACATACTCCTTATGCCAAACTGTAGGGCGAGGCATATAAATCCACTACAGTACGGCAATCTATGTAACGTGGCACCTGGTGGGAGGGGCGTGCCATGGCAATTTTTGCAAGCAGCCCCTTTTCAGCAATAAATCGCCTTCCCCTATAGTGATTTATTGCTGGAGAGAATGGTATGGAAAATTATCACAGCGCAATTCCTCCTGGCAATAAATCGCCCTTCCTAAAGCGGTTTATCACTGGAGGGGGCCCCTGCAAAATTTGGCAGGCATTGAGGAATATATTTATGTAAAACTTTAAAATTGTAATTTTATTTTTAAATATTTTAAAAATAAATAAAAATAAAAAAAATTCAGGTTAGTTCCGGGCTAATATATGATGAAGTCAAATTGGACCTTTTCCACTTGTATCATCATAGTTGGGTTCTCGAAGCCAACCATCCAGCTCTGAACAGTACTTCGTAGGGCCGGGCCTGTTTAGTTCGTGAAAAGAAATTTTTAGGTGTTACATCAGACGTTTGACCGTATGTTGAAAGGGTTTTTGGATACGAATGAAAAAACTAATTTCATAACTCGCCTAGAAACCGCGTGACGAATCTTTTGAGCCTAATTAAGCCGTTACTAGCACATGTGGATTACTGTAGCACTTATGGCTAATCATGGACTAATTAGGCTCAAAAGATCCGTCTCGCGATTTACATGCAAATTGTGCAATTAGTTTTTCTTTTTTATCTATATTTAATGCTCCATATATGTCAAAATTCGATGTGATGTTTTTTTGAACTAAACAGTCCTGTAGTTTTAGGAAAAGTACACCGATGGTCCCCAACTTGTTATCTAGTTAAGAAATCGTCCCCCAACCGCAAAACTAGATATATGACATTTCTCAACTCACAAAACCGTTCACTTTAGGTCCTTAGATGGTTTTTGATTCTGACGTGACGGTTGAGTCAGCGGGGATCCATGTGAGCCCCCACATATTAGGATGCCACGTCATCTCTTTCCCTTCTTCCTATTTCTCTAGCTTCTTTGCGCAGGGCGGCGGGTGGGGAGGATGCCGTCATCCTTGAAGAAGCCACACGCGTCCGGCGAGTCGGGTGGCCATGACAACCCCCACAGCGGGTCACCAGCCTCCGCCGCGTGCCGCCTCAGCTGCTGCTGCATGTACTTGTGTCGTAGCACTGGAACTCGCCCACCTCCCGTCGCTCGACGGACGGTATCGGAGCTCGCCGTTCGGCCGGTCCCAACCCCACTGTCACATCCTGCGAGACGAGGAAGAAGAGATTCTGGAATGATAATGCACACATGCGTCCATGGTAGATGGTCGGCGCGGCACAGGACTGCGGCGACAACGGTGAACGGCGGCGCGACGGTGAAAACGGATCGGAGGGCACCGGAAGGAAGAGCATGACGCGGGGAACTCACCGAGGGGCAGCTCGACGACGACGGACGGCAAAGGGAGCTCCAAACAGCGACGAGGTCGGGTCCAAGCTAGGCGACGGCGGCGTTCGACGCTCTTTTGGCGGCAACGAACGAACGGGTGGACGGTCTTCACCTTGGTCCTGCAAATCCAACGGAGGCGACATCTAATCTTGGCGTCGACGGGAATGCCGGTGAGGCTTGGCCGGAGGCGGAGTAGATCGATCGAGTTCACACTTGACAGTGACAGCGGTGTTTCCGGTGCTTGTGGGCTTCGAGGAGATGGTTGCCGGCGGTCTTCGTTTGGCGAGATGCGGCTGGAGCAGCAGCCGGCGGCGGCGGCGGTAGTAAATCAGTGATTCAGTAAATTAATTTGGTATATATGTGCGCCATGTCCGTCTCGCTCGCCGTAGCACGTACTTGTGATTTCCCCGCCGTCCTCCCACTACGTCGATCGGCAGCGGAAGGTTGCGTTCGCCCCGGATTGGTCAAAGACCCCCACCTCAAGACCGCGGGTACTGTTCAAGGAGGTTCAGAATTGCATACATGCATGCGTGTCAAGCTAAACTCACAGGATTTATTTTCATGGCGGGTTGCTGCCAGCACCCACCAGAGGTAGACTAGGAGTTTGAAGACGAGGAGACGTCGGCGTGGGCGGCGTGCTTGTTGATGGAGGCGGCGCGGACGATCCGGTCAGCTGATGGCGGTGGCGAGCAGGGGGATAGAGTTGGATCCACCACACCTGCCGCGGTTGCGCTAACATACGCTTCATTGCGCACATCCTCAGAGGAGACGAGAGGGAAGGACTAAGGAGGAAAGGGAGAGAGTGTTAAGAGGAAAGAAAGGAAATGGTGCTGATGTGGACACCACTTGATATGTGGGACCTCACGTGGGTCCCTACGGCTGACTAAGCGCCACATATCGGATAAAATCGGATCAAAACCACGCGGAATGAACTAAAGTGAATAGTCTACCCTATAAATTCATCACAACTCATTCCTTACACCTACATACTCATTTCATGCAAAATCCAACGGACGAGAAATCATCCACCAAATCAAATCCACGAACCATACCTCCCTCATTCCCACCGCGCACCGCCCAATCCTAACCTCCACCAACGGACCCGCTCCCATCCACGAAACCGCATCATACCATCATCGTCGCTCCCCTCGCTCTCGCCGCGTGATCGCGCCTGCCGTCCCCACACTGCGCCGCCGCCCCTCGCCTCTGCGAGCGCCGTCGCCCCGCCCGCTCCACGCGCGCCAACCCCTGCCTCTCCACCGCCGGCCGCCACCGGACGGTTTTCGTCGACAAGTTTCACCGACTTATCCTCGCCATCACCCGCGATCCCTCCCCCCTGCTGCCTCGCCGTCCTGGCCACCATGCCTCATCACTGCCCATCTGCCGACCATCGTCGACTCGCCGTCAATCCATCGCTTCCCCGATTTCTCGGCGCCAGCTCGCGTCTTCCCATGCAACTTCCCACCCGCGTCGCCACGTCTCCGCCCTTCTCCTTCGTCGCCGACCACCGAGCCCCAGTGGTCACGGCTGACCGAACGAGGGTCCGTTCGATTCTCTTCCCGGTCCGCGTCGCCCAGTGAGGCCGCCTTCGCCGATTTCTCCTTCCGCCCACTGTCGGAACTCCTCACCAATCTGCTCCGGCTGCGCCGATCTCTTCCCGTCCGCGTCCGCCAAAGCGGGGCCACGCCACCGATATCTCCGTGCAGCGCTGAACACCGCACGCCCGCGCCGCCGATGACCTAGAAGTAAGTAGTAGTGCTAGCTCTGGTTGGCAGCACATACACAATTTCATCGAGCACGTCTTGAGCGTCTAGATTCTTGAGTGCTCTATATTGTGGTCAAGATCAACAAGGTATCCCTCTCAGTGCAGGTAAACTGGTAGCCTTTGTACTTTTAGATTGTTTAGCTGGCTTAAGTTGGTTCGAGCGACTACTTTTTTAATGGACCCGATGCTAGGGTTTAGTTCCGGTTTCTGCACTTACTAATTTTCGAGCCCAAATGGTTTGGGTTTCTCGGAAAGAATTCGTCGTGTTTTTTTTTTCTCTCTATGCATGTTGCATGAACTGTAAATTGGTTGTTTGGACCAGAGTCTTGGGGATGGCAATTGGAGGTTGAAGATTGAACACTTGTATATTTATATATTATTTTTTTGGACTTCCTACTTCTTGAATTCAGAAAACAATACTGTATTATGTAACGGTGCCTAAGTTAGAATTTTCTGTTGATATCTTGCTCATGTGGTCAATGTAGTGTGAGTAGATATAGTTTCAGATAAAAAATATTTTGTTACATAACTCGAATCTTTTGTTTGAATTTGAGTGATTCTCAGCGTTTGTTGGTCGGTGGTGTTCATTGATATACTGACATGCCAGTGCTAAGTAGCAAAGCCTTTTGTTGTACAATTGTCACATAAATGCTGCATTTTTCACTATGTTGCTTTAAGCTAGTCTAATTCTTATGTAGGCCCAAGGTAATTTTGCATACATCTTTATGAGAGTTATCTGATAATTGTAGTCTTCACGAAACATATAGTTAAAACTGATGATAACACATCATCACCAATCTATCTGTTTATTGATTTGCAGGAGCTTTTGGTTATTCGACTCTGTTGACCCTTTGTTCATCCCGTAAGTCTGCTTTGAGGGTATCGGATGGGGACGTTACATTTGATTTAAGAGAGTACGGGGAAGGAGGGGTTTATGTTGTCTCCAGATTGATTCTTCAATGGACTTGCACTCCAGGTAAGGCCTGAAGAGTACAAACAACGGGATCATGAATTGCCTCCAAAAAGGGGAGATACGTTGGTAACCTTAAACTGCTTTGGGTTTTTGGCAAGGAATTACGGCTCGTCGAATTTTTTCCCCTTTAGGATTTTTGTCTTGGTATACCATTTTTGTGGAGTTCCAGATTGCATTTTCAAGGGAAAGGGGGTGGGGCTGGTCAATCATGCTCTTAGGGGCTGGGCAGCATTGAGGGGCATTTCCTCTTTGGGTTTAAACTCCCTCTTCGAGCATATCAATTCCGAATGGTTTTCCAATTGATCAATCGTAAAATTAGCAAAATTAGGGGGCAAATTAATATAATCGCGAATGTTTTGCCAAATTGTCATCGTAAAATTTTTTACTCTACTAGCAGAACAAACATATTTCTTTATTTTTGAAGGAAACACATCATACCGAGCAGAAACCGCCTCGCCAGTCCTCTTCAACGCACTGCCTCGTCGCCTCATCGATCCGTGAATTCTGATCAAGGTTGGCGAGCCCAGTCCCCTTCGCACCTCCCCGTCATCTTTGAGCTGCTCACCACAAGAGCCGTGCCCACTATATTGATGCCGCTAGCCTGCAGATTCCTCCATGGAGGCGGCGCGGCGCTTGGATTTGGCAGAATCGAGAATTTGGGTCCCTGCCGCACAGTGGCAGAATCGAGAATCGTCGCGGGCCTTTGCACTGCAGACTGCTTCTCCCCGACCGCCTCTGTGCGCAAGTACCGTATCATGACTTTCAACCACACAATGACCTGTGAGCTAAGTGAATGTGTTTAAGAATTGGTGCATAATGCCAGCTGAGGTATAGAGCTGTCGTCTCATTTAGGTAACTTCCTTTTTGTTGTTTGGGGCACCTTTTGGGTGGGATAAATCAAAAAAAAAATTCGGAACTTTTAAACATCTTGCTGGATCCTTCCACTTTCACCAATTATCTTGAATTGGCCGAGGAACTGGTCTGTGCCTTTCCAGAGCTTGACCACACAATCATCCCAACTCTGGCTATATTGTTCTACAGGGCATTATTGGGAGCTGCACTCCAAGGTTCATCAATATTGGTTTACTTTTTGCCTGTGCAGTTAAAAATCTTTTTGTTAACATGAACATATTCTTATACATTTATACCTTTATGCTATATTGAAGGTGTGGCTAGGGAAAGATACCTCTCCTTTGACAACTGAGCAAAATGTTGGCGTTGCGTGCTGGGAGGTGGATTATTTATTTACACTTGCAAAAATTTTGGTGGTAGGCTCAAGGATTGAGGCTTCTGGGCGGTTGGGCACTATGCAAACCTTGAACGCTGCACTGTGCTGGTTAACAGGTTAAGGAAGCAGCTGAGCAGGCTGCTAGTTTTAAGGTGTGTCCTCATGGTTCTAAAATCCTCAAACAAATAAAGATTTTACTGCAAATTTGACTTGGGTCTTTTTTGTAAATCTATAAATTTGAAGCTGACCGGCATGAAATGAAGAGGACTTGAGGGGATGGAAGCTGAGGGGATCGTGCTTCCGACTGTCTCTCGGCCATTCATTGTATTCATTCAATTGTGAAAGAATCGTTATGAAGTTGGCTGCCCAGATTGATGCTAGTCAAGAAGATCGCTGCTATGTTCCTGTCTTGTTTTTTAAGCATGATAAACGCTTGTGTGATTCAGCAGTTGCATTATTTGCTCGTTAATACTGAGCACACCCGTGTATTTCTATCGTTTGAGATCCCGAACTGAATTCATGGGATGATCTGTAGTCGATGCTACTAATCAGTAAAAGTGGTGTGATTGCCGAAAAAGACGTTCTAGACTGTTTATGTAGTCATGCCTGCGCAAGGGAGGATGTGGCGCTGGCAATTATCTTGACTGCTTGCTGTCCTTGGACGTGGGTTCTTTGCGGGTGTGTAGTGATTAATGTGTTAGTGGGGCTCATATCAGTCATGTAGGAAAAACAGGAGAGTATAGTGGAGAGAGGAGAGAGAGAAGAAGAGATGTTTTTTTAATGTTATTTTGTTGCGACTAACATGTGAGTCACACAGTCCGTGTAGGCACTATCGTGACATGTCATACATTACACACTTGTACTCGCCTCTATTCTAAAATATATAGGGTTTTTGTAATGGATTGGGACATTTTATATTTAACTATGATATCTGGACAGATTCCCTTCCAGATTTACTATGAAATGTTCTCAATCTGTCCAATCTCTTTTATTTTGGGACGGAGGAGTACAAGTTTTGTTGGGTTGTCCCGTGCACTAACTAAAATTTTATCGGCCGTAACGTTAGTACGGGTAATATTACTGTTTTGTTAACGTTGAGGGATGAGGTATCCTGTTTTTGCGATTGGAGATGGGTTTTTGTAACTCGATAACAAGTTGAGGGACGTCGGTGTAACTTTCTCGTGTATATGGGCTTATGTATGAGAGGCCTGGGAATTTGGGGCCCCCTCAACCTCAAGGGGCCGAAAGTTGATTCTCGGGCTTCGGGCTCAACCCATTCGGGTTCTTCCATCCCCATCCCATGGTAAGATACCATAAGAGGTTTTTTAATCTTTGGATGAATTCTTGGCAGCAGCAGCAGGAATGAATATCTAAAATCATCGGGAATAAAGTGGTGAATTGGCTTGGTTCGATAGTCTACTTCTATGCTTGTTGGCGATGGTAATAAATGTAATAACGATGTGAGTTACTAGGTGTAGCGAGTTGTAATTAACTTTCCCACTGTTAATAAACTCAAAAGGTAAGTTTACTTTTTTAAAAAAACTTACATAAAGTTTCTTTTTAGAAAAACCACATCGGTATAACAGTTTAAAAATTGGCTCACAGTAAAGGACTAGGTTGGAAAAAGGGCAAAACGGTTGGAAACAGAACCCCTGGGAAGTGTGTTTTTGGCATGGGGGCTGTAGAGGAAATTGTAGCGCACGTGAAACAGAAACCCATTAAATTAAAAATAAATACATTTGATTTTTTAAAAACAAAATTTTATAAAATTTATTGTAAAAATACGTAATTTAACCGTTTGAAAAATATATTAAGAAATTGAAATGTGGAGTTAAAAAGAAAAAGAGCTGAAGCTTTAGTCCCACTAGGCACTACTACAGTCAAAATAATTGAAAAATTTGCACGCTACACTATTAGTTTTCAAATAATTGAAAGTGAGTAGTTTAGTGGTTTCGTGGGCAGTGTGCGGAGGCTAATTGTTGTACGCGAGCATGCATGTTGTGCACGTGGGCAGCCACGTGGCAATATAAAAACCAACTCGTCTACATCTTTTGAGATGGAGACAAGAGCAATGCCGTTCTAAGAAAACATGAGATATGTAACGAAGTAGAAAATAGATGAGTAATTACATAATTGTTCTGAATATTGACTAAGAAAGAGCACATTAGGAAGGAGTAGGGGATAGCTTCCCAGCGGTCCAAAAACATGTATAAACTTTTTGTTCCTTACTTTTTTATGCCCCGTGGATTTTAGGGGGATCCCAGGCACCTCCTAAGGTGGCCAAATCTAAAAAAGCGTTTGTTCTGCTCCCCGCTAAAGGAGCTCGGGGGCTCCGATACAATAATAATCTAGGTACTTCTTTCGGGTTGATAGTATATATCGTCTGATCAAAGCTGATGTTAAACTTTAAAATTTTGATTATTATCTATAGAAATAATGAATGATAAAGTGTAGAGTAGTATTAGAAAATACTACAACATAAATTTTGTTGATATTTCTAGTTATAGTTATGATGAAATAATAGTAAATGCTATTTATTTGAAACGATAAATACTGTCAAACCTGAAGGGAATATGGTACTAGTGTTACACAAAGCACACAGTTTTGAATAATTCTAGCTTATAAATCCAAGAACCTACATTTAGATGGTATTTTATATAATCTTGACAGAAACTTTCTAAAGTGGATTAAAGAACTTTGTGATTTACATGTTTTGTTTTTTGGGTTTATTTATGATTTTAGTTTTTGGGTGGAAGCGGATACTGTAATACCTAGTTATGGTATCAACGTGTAAAAAGATAAACTTGTGATTTTATATAACTTGAACAACACGCTATAAGATTAGTGCAAATTTCTGAATAAAATTTTTATAAAATAAAAGGGCAGGAGAAAACAATATCGGAGCCAAGTGGTAGGGGAGGAGGCAGCTAACGTGTGGTTTTGGCGATGTGGTGTGGCGTGGCGGGTGCGGTGGGCATGTATTGCATCTTGCGATGATACTAGTGTCCACACATATTACGGGGAACTATTTTTCAATCTGCCTTTTTATTTATTCATTTGATTGATTGGTACTACTACACTAGAAGAAAAAGGGCAGTTTAGGCTGTGTTTTAGTTCTTTTTTAATTTTTTTTTAACATATAGCGAACATACATTTAAAATATTAAACGGGTAGATTAATCACAAAAACAAATTCAGGGATCCGGTCTTAAACTGGTGGAGACGAATCTTTAAACCTAATTAATTCGTTATTAGCAAATGTTTACTTGTATACCACATTGTCAATCATGGCGGCAAATTAGGTTTAAAAGGATTTGGTCTCACAATTGCATGGCAAACGTACCAATTGATTTATTTTTATCTATATTTAATGCTTTACACATGTATCTAAATATTGAATGCGATAGAATTTTTAGAAGTTTTTTGAAGGGAGCTAAACCCAAGCCTTAGTTTAGCTGGGGGCAGCAAGGTGACCGTTGCGCGTCCCCATCCACCCAACCCCCCGTACCATACCTACCAATACCATAGATAATCCATCTCCCCTCTCTTCGAGACTTCCTTCCTTCCTTCCTTGGTGGTGGGTGGTGGAGACTGGAGAGTGGAGGCGAAAAAAGAACGAATCGAATTCTGTCTCGTCGCCTCCTCCTCCTCCTCGATCTCTTCCTCTCAATTCCATCATGCGTCTTAGTCTTCTGTCCCAAACCCAACAACTCCATCTCGTCTTCTTCTGTTGCTTCGCCCTTGATTTGTGGTGCTGCGTGAACTAAGGTAAGCCTCTCCATTCTCCCCTCCCCTCGTATCACACTTTTATTTTATTTTACTAGTTACTAAGTAGTAGCATAATTATATCATCCTAGGGTTTCCTTTTCTTTTAGATTAGTAGAGGATTTATTGAATATTGGGGTTTGTCTTGGGATTGGTGCCGCCGCTTGTCACCGGCCGTCGCCTTAGTTTTCCGCCGCCCGGTACCGTCTCTGCTTGTAACTAACCATATACTCCACTCGATCAGATGCTTCAATCTCCATAATTCCTCCTCTTTTCGCCTTTACATCATAATATATGTGTTTGTTGCATTCCATTATGATTGGATTGGACAACCATTCCATTCGAACTTGTATTTGTTTTCTGGCTTCATTACATCAAATCGTGTGTCGATGCGTCGGTTGGGAATTAGGCATCCCCTCCATATATCTACCCATTCTTCTCCACTTGTTTCATCCGATTTATGCTGTTCTCCAGCTTGCCTTCTCTTGTACCCATGCAATGCAAATCTACTTCATTTTCAAGCACTTCTCTCTCTTTTTTCTCCAAATTTTATTATTATTATTATTATTATTTTCGATTTTCATTTCTTACTTTTGGTTCAGGCACGGCCTCCTTAATAATTAAGGAGGGGGAGGGTCTTGGGAGGTACCGCATGTAAACTTTTCCCTTTTTTAAAAAAAAGATCCTTGCTAAGCTTGTTATGTCGGAACGCAAAGCTATTTCGTGTCACCTCAGCTGCTTCAAACTTCAAATTTGCATTCATAACCCTCCAAGTCCGACCGGAATATATGGCAAAAGGCAAGCTGCTTTCATTATACTGCAGCTGCAGCATGCCTTTCACATTTCACATGCCTTTGCTTCATGATTGATTCATGCGTCCCATGACGCGTCTAATAATCCAATGCGGTTCCTACCTTCTCGCTACAGCTAGCTAGCTGTCCACAGCCACACAAGTCTCTTTCCGTGCGCTCTGGCTTCATTCCATTGGAGTCCCACGTTTCCCTCTCGCATTGGGATAATGTGCACTGTCGATTTTTACTGTATAATACTGGTCTACATTTGGGGTGGCTGGCACTGCAACTCCCATTTTTTTAAAAGCTCAAAAAAATCCATTCTTTTTTTCCTGAATAAGATTTTCTTTTTTTTTCTTGGTTTGCAATTAGCAGTATATATGCACACACACTCATCCCTACACCTAACATCCTTACTACATCATATCGTTAAAACTTGCAGGCCTATCTAGAGGGCACCAATCGGCCACTGTTTCTGAGCATCGCCTCTCCGCGGCTATCAAACGTCTCGATCGCCGTTGCATTCTTGCTGGTCTTTGCTTTTCTCGATTACAAGCCCATCAACGATAGGTTTACTTTCCAAAAGTAACCTCAAGAGGAATGAGAGACAGCCCTGTTTCCTCTGGTGCTGCAGTGCAAAGGTTGTCAATTTAAACAATGCAGATATATGAAAATTTTTTAAGTTGGATGCGCTGCTCCAAGATGCCAGAGGATGGTTGATCAATCATCGCCAGGCCTTGATTCCGCTGTCTATTACGGAATATACTAAGCGGGTCTGTTCCTTTCCATCTTTTATGTTTCTTGCTTTCTCCCATTGTTCTTGTTGCCATCTCATTTTTGGTTCCAGTCATACTTGTGGAATAATGCCAATTAGTTAATTGATAGCAGTTGAGCATTAATTTTCTGCATTGGGTTTTCAAGGGCCTTGGCGGGCTTTCACTTTTTGTTATTGTTTCTAAAACAATAGAGCGCCAAGAAGAAATGATGACCAATTTATCCGTCTGCATTTTCCATGTTAATTTAAATCTGAGAATATGAATTGTTCATTGTTTGTCAAAATCTATTTGTGCTAACTTCAATTATGCCTGTGTATTGATCATACCTGCATTGGACTTTTACAGGATCAAGATATTCGTTCATATCAAATTTTAGCTTCTGCTTGTTCTGTTCCCTGTGAACTGGACAAATGACACGCTAGACAGCCTGGAAGGTAGTCCACAGTAAAATTGCAAACTTTCAATATCAAACATACCTTATGGGTCAAACAGGTAAAGCGCTCCATAAATCATTTGATATCTGGACGCGGTGTTTTTGAATGAGTAGAGATAAATGTTTCTTTTTTTTGGTCTGGTTCAATAATAAATTGTACGTAGCACATCAATAAGATTTGCCCATGTGGGTCCACCAATTTTACACAAACCAAAATTTTCTTTGGTTATTTTTGGGGTGATTCATTTTTTTACATGGCAGATTCAACCTTTTTTGTTTTTAAGTTTTGGGCAGCACCTGAAATCCAACCACTTTTACTTAGTCTTCTGGCTGGGGATTATGCACAATGTACTTTTGGTACAAATTTTTAAGGAGAATTATCATCTTATGGTTTTGGGTGATTTGATAAATATCCACTTGGCCTGTGTGACTGTGGTCTAATTTAGTAGGGTACAGCACTCTATTTTGGGCTGTGTGCTGGACTTGCAGCTGCCCTGCCAAGTTCAATATTGGTGGGCAGTTGCCTCTGGTTGAAAGTAAATTCATCACACTGAACTTCTTAAGGTTTCATTTTATTATTTCTGTTGATGCCTAGCACATGTCTTTGCTCTCATGATGAACACATTCCATCTGTTTTACAGGTATTATTCTCAGCTTTGGTTTATGGCTTATGCTGCCACGTTTTGGGGGACCTGCTATTGTACTGTTTGCGAGGAGGTTATGAGAATAATTACAACGGATTTAGATTGGGCGTTTTTCTTGCTTTCAGAGAAACGGGACCAGACCAGTTTACAGTATGATCTTGTCAATTTGCAAATCCCCTCATATTTAGTACCAACATGTTACATTATCCACAAGAAGGGTAAAATTTTGTAAGTTAAATGGACTGAAACTATTCACCACTGGAAATAGTCTAAGGAACTTGTGGCTTAAGCATTTTGTCTCTGCGCACCCTGATACTCCTTTTCAACGTAATGCGTTCCAACCAATATATGACTTGGTTTATATTATTAAAAGCAATGTTGTAGAATGGAATGGTTTCATATAAATAATTTGAATTAACACGATGAGTTAATTTCTCTGGTTGGTTGTTGAATGCAACTCAATATGATTTATTTTAGGTTCTTGTGCGGAATATACCTCCCATGATCCTGAATGAATCGATAGTGAGCTCGTGGAGGCATTTCTTCCTTGTTAATCAATCTGATCATTACTAAGACAGCGCAGGTAAATCTTTGGTAATAAAATGTGGATAACTAAAGTCAGTATGTAGTTCTGTTGGCTTTTCTCTTTTTGGGGTTTTCAACAGGTCATCATCTGCTTAGGTAGAAGCTGTGTTTTCTGGTTATGCCTGATTGGCCTAATGTAAATAGATTTTTTTTCTACTCAACAGAACCTTCTATGTTATCCTTTTCCCCAAAATTTAATCGGGATTGGTTTTCAAATGAACCTAATATTAATGTTTTGCTAGTTTATGGTTGAGTTTTTCAGGATTCTGAGGAACAGTCCACATAATAACCTACCACAGATTATTTGGATATTATACAGAAATTTTTGGGTTTGCCAGTAAAGGAAAGTTATGATCTCTTGGTTATCTACATTTTCCTTTAATAATCATATTCCATATGTTAAAGGGTCCAAAACTGTCTCTCGTGCTAACTTACTTCAGCAGTGCTAATTGCTGAATGAGATTTAGAAGGGTCATATCCAAATTTGTGTTCATAGGCACTTGGGTTTTCTAGCCCTGACTTACTTCATTGATTTTTTTTATTCTTCCTTATACTAAATTACTTGTATTTATTCCTTCTTTTTCTGGCCGAGTTGTTAATATCTATAGGTGGTTTACAACGCAAAATAAACTTGCTGATCTTGGTTGAGAAGAAGAAGAAAGCTTGCGAAATTGGCTTGATTACTACCAGCTCAAGTATGGAGGAGAAATCCATCAAAAAACGCCCACCACTAAGGTTAGTCTGCCATAATGGACCCTTGATCAATTTAATTTTTTCATTTCAATTATAATATTGCATTAGGATGCTTTTTTTTTTTTTTTAATTCTCTGTCCTCCTGTGGATTTTTTAATTCCAGACTGGCCTTTTCTTGGCTGTTTTGGTTCTGAGGTGGATGCCATTGGAATACTAAAAGCAGAGATGAGAAGATTGGGAAAGAAGTAAGTTTTGCAGATTTTTTGTCTTATATAATCATTGGGACGCATTTGGCAATTGTCCATTTTTTCTGGGGATTGGGGAGTTGTATCATTCTATGAAACATGGGTTTTGGGCACAATCGGGATTCTTTTTGGGTAGGGATTAGTATTCTGTCTAAGCATCACAATTTCACCCTTGTGGGAGTTTAATTTTGTTTTACAGCTAACAGTCCAGCATAACAATAAATTCTGTGTAACAATATGCAGGAAAGCTGATGAGCGTCAAAAGATCATGAAGGATCCCCAGTCAGCTGTTCCAGCGCCTTTGTTCATTTCGTTCACCGATGGGGGGCCTTGCTGTTGTGCTCAGACCAGCAAACCAGTAATCCAACAGTCTGGTTGACTGAATGGGCTCCAGAACCTGTGATTCTTAACTGGAATAATCTATCATTCCATTTGGTGCCTCACAGTGAGGAGGCCTGATAGTTGCTGTGCATTCTTCTTCCTCAAACCTTTTTTTATGTCATTCCAATAGCATTCGTGCAATCTCTTGCAACCCTTGAAGGAATAGAAAGGCGCTTCCATTTCTGAAACCTTAATCGATATGTAGGTGCTTCATCCGTGTTGATTCATTTTATACTATATTGGCCATTCATGATTTATTCAGGTGTTAATTAATTTGGGTACATTAGACACATGGTTATCTTCTGCTATTCTTTTTTGAAATGTCCTGATAAATCTTTGTATTGACTTATTAGGCAGTCCTACCATCAAATCATTCAATCCAAGGTTTTCTTCTCAGGAATTGCTTTGAATGGTCTTCCTTATATTGCTTCCAACACTATATCTGATGTTTATGTCTAAGTTTTGAAGGATTAATATCACAAGTTCATCACTGGAGCGAAGATCTGCATTCTAATATTATATCTTCTTGGTTCTTCATTGTATTTTTGGGGAAGGCAACATTACAAGGATCTGCTATTAGACAGCTAAGGGCATACATTCATCAGTCGGCAAAATGAGGTAAGTAACTCTATGCCTCCAACTCTTACTGACTTGGGGAAGGTTTGAGGAGGATTCATATACATGGCTTGTTGTTTCATTTTGAGTCTTCCATCTTTTTATTAGGGGAAGCATTTATTTTTCCTGCTTTGGTGGGATCTCCTGTTTGTTGACAATTGTACTTTTAGCAATTATTATGGAGAACACAGAAAATCCGGGGTTCTTGTCGGAGATCACTTTGTTCATGCCAGCTGTCAAATAGATACCAGTGCTTAATTCTGTTTTTGTTATGTACTGTGGATTATATATTCATGAGTACACTTTGTTTGAATATTAGACACAATAGGCTTAATCGAATATGTCAAGCAGTGAATTATGATATACATTCTTATTAAATAAAACATGTGCTGGTGGTTCAATAAGCATCATGAAATCTCGTGATATATTGGTTGCTTTAAGCTATCTTAGAAATAGACTAAATTCTTTTGGTTACAATTAGATTAGACATAATAGCACATAATGATGCTTAATGGCAAAAGGGGGGCCATTTGTTGATAGGCTAACTCTGTAGATGCAGAGAATTTGCATCAAGGCAAACGCCAAAAGCATGGGCCTCAGATTACTTACCTTCGTGGAAACTCAGATCGTATTTATGCTTTCATGTCTGATATTATGTCCTGCTAATTTGTCTGTTTATTGACAACTCATTCTTTCAAGGTTCTCTGATTGAAACCAAATGATCATTACGAATTTGCAGCAAGTCTAAATTAGTTCTTTTGCGAATACCGAGAACCATCGGTGTATGGCCATTCGCAATGAGGGCAGACTTTTTTTCATAACATATGTAAATGGTTGATGGTTGGACTGGTGTAAGCTGGTGAAATATTGAGATTGAGGGCAACTTATATAATATTCGCATTTGAAGAACTTTTTCTTGGGTGAAGAACTGGAAAAGGACAGAGAAGAGGCAATGGATCCCTGGGTAGTATTTGTTTTGATTGTGTGAACCACGTATACAGCCTATATTTTCTTACTTGGCCTTGTCTATGCTTGTGGTGACACCGGGTTATTGCTTTCTTCATATTGGGTATTTCTTCGGGCTGGCTAGTTGTCTACCGCCACCAGGTAAGGACCACTGTAGCTACTTGCGAAGAATTTTGTTGTGGTTTAAAGTTTTAAGTGATTATGGATGAAAACTACTAAATTAGCTTTGCTTTGTAACGACTATTTGGACCATTTGTTCCCTGGTTTATGGCATAAACTTCATTACTGATCGGCACAAACAGTTTCCACTCATGATCAGTGCTGCCTATGCTCTTTGCATGAGTTGAGGGTATGTAATAATGGCTAAGATTTACTAAGAATATGTGCTTTGGATAAATTGTTTTTGAGTTCGCCAACACAGGAGTATGTTTATTGTGATGGAAGTATGCTAGCTAAAAAGTTACAGCAATAAAATCTATCATGAATGGTCATGCAACTAGGGGCTTGTTCAGCTGGCCTGGGATGTGGCACAGCCCAGCCAGCAAGAACAGTTCCCCAAGCACGAAAAGAAGAAAGCGGGCGCAGCTTGGCCTGCCGAACAGCCGCTAAGATATTTCATTAAATCATCAACTGCAAAGCAATTTTAATATGAAACTGGCAGTATGCAATTAATCTACATATGACTCCTAATTTTGCAATATTAATTTTTAGGTTTTTATATGAGTGTTTTTGGTAATGCTTACTTGGTTGCACATTTCTTTGAAGAATAAAATAAATGTCTACAATCAACAATTACGAGAGTGGTGCACCAGTTTTTGGCCTAGTGTGCATGGGCGCATAATCATTTGCATTGATGTATCACTAGCTACTTTCTTATTGGCTGTTTGAGTACAAAGGTTTCAGGAGACGACAACCAAGTTCTTCTTGGTTCTTCTGTGTTGACGTTTTGGTTTTACAAGTACTGCAAGACCGGTTTGAGCTGCATTTGTGAGGAACCCACTACAGGTATTGTAAGGATGTGTGGACAGGAAGTTTTACATACTGAAATGTTAGTTTTGGTTTTGGTGGTAAGAGTGAAATTTGTTGGTTGTGCAGGAAGCGATGAGGAAAGAACCACCCTGGAACGGGCAGAGGGAGCCAACCTTCGATCTGAAAGCGTAACCTGGCCAACTGCGTACCTGCATCCGGGTGTTCAAAGGCGGGGGAGGGAGGAGGACAATATGTAATTACTGAGGATGTCGGATGGAGGGAGGTGATCCGTGCCGACCAGCCGTCAATTGCCGGAACACTCCCGCCCAGAGCAAGTCGAAGGGCTCCGACACGCTCTCTCTTCCTGAAACTTACAACGAACGATAAGCCTACGGAAAATTATCGGGTGCTACTACGTACTTGTTGACATTCTTTATAGTGCTGTACAGATAGTAGATACATACCTACTCCTACGGGGATGCAATGGCAGATAGCTTTGCTGTACACTTTACAGCACGAGAGGTATATGATGATTGGATTCCAATATTATGAAATTCTCTTTGTGGTTTCCAAACTGCAAACTAGCTGTAGTAAGTAAATTAGTACTACCACTGTAAAATATAACCAGCTAGCTAGTAGCATTTTTGTCAGTGCAGTGTGCGCAACCGCGCAAGGTTTGTTAACAGTAAAAGGATCAAGTGCCGGGGAAGGGACGGGAGATGCATCAACTGCTTTTGCTTTGCAAGCCTAAGAATAATTCATCCCACTGCCTGCCTGCTTTTGTGGGAACAATAGCCTCGGAGCCAAAAAAATGCGCAATTAAACATAGCCTTTGGGCTTCAAATTTTTTTAATGCATACTTGAGCCCAAAAACGCTTGGAATATTTGCATTTCGGGGCTAGGAAAATGAACGGCGTTTAGCTTTGGCCAAAATTTCATGAGTGATAACATTGAGGAAAAAAAACACATGAATTTAGCCTCCTAACCCAAAATTTTCATCTTATTAACCTGGGCCCAAAAAAATGTGTGAATTTTAGCCTCCGCCTTTTTTTTTTTAGTATTTAAAGCTTGGGGGGATTTGGAAACCATGAATACTAGCCTCTCTTCCGAAAATGCAATGGAATTCAAATTCTAGTGGCTATGAACATTATGCACACGCTACCCATCGCATCCCCTCGCCGGCGCTCGCCTCTCCGCCATGGCGTGCCGGCGTGCGCGGCGCTGCCTGCTGCTGGCCGACGAAGAGAGAGAAAGAGAGATGGAGGAAGAGAGAAAGAGTGTATGACATGTGGGTCCCACCATTTTAAAAAAATAAAATGCTGACTGGACTGTCACGTCAGCAAGTCTATCCCAAAACCACCTAAAATAGTGCTCAGGGGGGTAATTTGCCCGGTTTCAATAGTTGAGGGTGTAGAATGTCTGGTTTTTGAGTTCGGGGGTGTAATTCGGTCGACCTCGATAGTTCAGGGGTGTAATTCGTACTTTTTCCTAAAAGAAATTGTCATGCATCCATGGGCAGCTCTGAATTAACGTCGTGTCGCCAGGGAGAAGGGGGCACTATTTCAGAGGGTCTGTCTGTAACATGTAGTATTGCCAATTTATGACTGTGTTTAGTTGCTGCCAAAGTTTGGAATTTGGTTGAAATTAGAGACGATGTGACTGAAAAGTTGTGTGTGTATGACATATTGATGTGATGGAAAAATCCAAACTTTGGATCCAAAGTTTAGATCTAAACACAGCCATAATTCATCTGAGCATTTACATATGTGTACAACTGTATTGACTGCAGATCGACGACGAGGGAATCCAGTCAGAGACGTTGTTGGACGGATCAAACCTTTTCTCCATTGTAAATCAGGCAGATCACTGCACCTGTAGTACTACTAGTGCTGGAGTCATGTGATTATCACTGAAGATTACTGCAGTCCATTCGGTTGCCTCCGACTGATGAGTGAAGAATCAATCAGTAGCAAGAGCATCCCAGGTTAGTTGATTTTTCAAATTATTTATATTTAAAATATTTATAAAAAATAAACATTCCAAAGTTCTTAAAAAAAACATACTCCTTATGCCCAACTGTAGGGCGAGGCATATAAATCCACTACAGTACGGCAATCTATGTAACGTGGCACCTGGTGGGAGGGGCGTGCCATGGCAATTTTTGCAAGCAGCCCCTTCTCAGCAATAAATCGCCTTCCCCTATAGTGATTTATTGCCCGACGCCGGCCCAGCTCTTCCACACCATCCTACGCGCGCCTACTATTATCTACTCCTACTCCCTAGCTACTCAGCAGCAGCAGCTTGCTATGCTACTCCAGTACTGTTGCAAGAGAAAAGCTCAAGGAGCTACACCTGGTGTGTGTCGACCTACTGAGCTACTCCTACTGAATTCATTCATGCAGGCAACCAGCCAACAGTGTTATGGACTGGAGTACTGGACAGGGAGGGAAGTGAATGCACGCCACGCTGCTGCCTCTGCCTTTGGGAAAGGAAAGCTAGAGCTCCCTCTTCACAATGGCAGTATTACTGAGACTTGAGTTCAGTGTGGTGAGGTCGCAGTGCAGTAAAGTATGGTGGTAGATTGGAACAGACAAAAATGAAGGGAGGGAATAATGGTGGGGGACAGACAGGAGAGGAGAGGGGGCCAAATGCACACTGGCAGGCATCGCATCGCCCGCCATGTGAAGGACGAGACGGACCATGGTTGGCTGCAATGCAAGCAGAGGACTGAAGAAGAGGAAATGGATTGGATGATGCACATGAGGACTAGAGCGCCCAAACTGTCTTTTGTGCATTTCTACCTTTTATCCTCTTTTCCCTAATCCTTTCAATAATTAATCAATCCTCCTTCCTACTCACTAGCTCGGATGTAATCCATGTCATTCGATCGGCCTTGCTTCCATCCATAGACAGGAAGAAAACAACAACCAGCGCGAGATGCACAGATTGCTACAGTACGTGACAATACGAGCAATACTGATCAACTGTGGCAGCAAGGACAAACATGCAGCTATCACCGATCGAGGCACTGAAATTTCAGTCATACGGTGGCGACATGACGATGTTACGTAATCAAAATTACGGATGGGCCTCGCTCGCGAGCCACTGAATCAGGATATGATGCCTGGGGATTAGCTCACCATGGGTGGCTGCTGTCCGTCATTTGGACCATGCATCAACAACAACACCTAGTAACTCTTCACTAGTTACATCGATCAAAGATGGAGTGCTACCTTTAATTAGGTTATTTTGATTCCTATCTCGGTCCCCTGCTGCGTTTGGGTTTTGTAAATAACTCTTTATTTCTCTTAATACAAAAATACGCTCCTTGCGTATTAAAAAAAAAGATGGAGTACTACATACATGTATGTAGGAGTAGTAACTACTAGTTTATTTATCTCAGCGCTCTCAGTTATCATCGAAAAAGAAGGGTTTTCTGACAGCAAAGCATACTGCTAGTTGCCAAAATGCAATCGGTGACATGCAGATGCAGGTCCCAAAATATGATGGTAGGAGTATATATTGGACCAGCAAGCCACAAACCCTCTTAAACTTGTTCTTTCACCCTCACCCTCAACAACAACATGCATGGTTCTCATCACAGACAGATTCACGGTGCTGTGTGAAACATACGAGTAACTAGTACATAATCTCAAATAAGCATATGATTGTAGCTCAAAAATAGGGGAATCCTCTCTGAATCTTGGAGAGGAGACTCCAGATCTGTACGTGCACATGCAGCAGCTGCCTGCCCCCCGCAATAACCACCATGCACATTGTAGGTCAGCTAACTTCATATATACTCCAGTTTCTAGTATTCTTCTATTGTGTTGTGTCACCTTTTCTACACAGGTCTCCAAGATTCATATCGTACATACCACAGTGATTTAGTAAAGAAATTCTTACCACAACTTGTGTTTTTTCCAAAAAGAAAAAAAATGCAAGTCGGAAGAACAAGAACAGGTCCATTCTATTTCATGGTGAGCGTTAGTAGTAGTAGTCGACAAACAAGCTAGGGTTGTGTTTAGTTGAGGGAGAAGTTTGGATTTTGGTTAAAATTGAAGATGATGTGACTGAAAAGTTGTGTGTGTATGACAGGTTGATGTGATAGAAAATGACTGAAGTTTGGATCCAAATCTTGGATCTAAAGACAGCCTAGGTGTGGTAAGTCTGACACTGGCTAACTGATGCTCGTTGTTGATTATAAAAGGCCTGATTCAGTAGTGCGCAGCGGTTATAAAAGAAAGGAAAAAGTACGAATTACACCCCTGAACTATCGAGGTCGACCGAATTACACCCCCGAACTCAAAAACCAGATATTCTACACCCTCAACTATTGAAACTGG
>CM020182.1:26448323-26471968 GCA_009805545.1 Oryza longistaminata
TTACCACGTAGAAGAGATACATATCATGTATCATGCGATCTTACCACGTAGAAGATGATTCTACCACACTCCACAGCCAGCCATAACCAAGTTAGCAAGTTCTTTGCACTCCATCTTGTCTCTTTGCTCCCCCGAAGCAGTAGATGGATAGGATGAAGGCCCGGACCGCAGCGGGATCAACGGCCGGCGACGAAGGCGCCAACCGGAGAGGGCCCGCGACAGAGTTGGGGGCGCCGGCGGAGGGCGCACCGGCCGGCCACGCGGATGGAGCCGGAGGTGGGCGTTAACGGCGGCGCCATGGATGGCGGACGGCGGTGCTGGAGCTCCAGGCGGCAATCCGGCGACCACGTCGCTGGCAGCCACGTCCTCCGCCGTCGCTCCCCACGCCGGGCTCGTCGCCGCGGCCACGTCCTCCGCGCCGTGCCTCACGCCACGCTAAAGCTCGTCGCCGGAGTCCGCGATGCCGGGGGCTCGTCGGAGCTCGTCGCCGGCGACCGCAACCTCCGTCATCCACACCCATGCCACACCGGAGCTCGTCGTTGACTTAGTTGCAGCAGCACGCATGAGAGAGAGATGTGTTAGAAAGAATAGCTAGGTAGAAGAAGAGTGGATTGGTTGGTGTCTATCCTATCCCGTCGGGACGGTATACCGGTGTTTAGCATTCCTCTTTATTTATCTCAGCGCGCTCAGTTATCATCGAAAAAGAAGGGTTTTCTGACAGCAAAGCATACTGCTAGTTGCCAAAATGCAATCGGTGACATGCAGATGCAGGTCCCAAAATATGATGGTAGGAGTATATATTGGACCAGCAAGCCACAAACCCTCTTAAACTTGTTCTTTCACCCTCACCCTCAACAACAACATGCATGGTTCTCATCACAGACAGATTCACGGTGCTGTGTGAAACATACGAGTAACTAGTACATAATCTCAAATAAGCATATGATTGTAGCTCAAAAATAGGGGAATCCTCTCTGAATCTTGGAGAGGAGACTCCAGATCTGTACGTGCACATGCAGCAGCTGCCTGCCCCCGCAATAACCACCATGCACATTGTAGGTCAGCTAACTTCATATATACTCCAGTTTCTAGTATTCTTCTATTGTGTTGTGTCACCTTTTCTACACAGGTCTCCAAGATTCATATCGTACATACCACAGTGATTAGTAAAGAAATTCTTACCACAACTTGTGTTTTTTCCAAAAAGAAAAAAAATGCAAGTCGGAAGAACAAGAACAGGTCCATTCTATTTCATGGTGAGCGTTAGTAGTAGTAGTCGACAAACAAGCTAGGTGTGGTAAGTCTGACACTGGCTAACTGATGCTCGTTGTTGATTATAAAAAGGCCTGATTCAGTAGTGCGCAGCGGTTATAAAAGAAAATTGTCATGCATCCATGGCAGCTCTGAATTAACGTCGTGTCAGGGAGAAGGGGCACTATTTCAGAGGTCTGTCTGTAACGTGTAGTATTGCCAATATAATTCATCTGAGCATTTACATATGTGTACAACTGTATTGACTGCAGATCGACGACGAGGGAATCCAGTCAGAGACGTTGTTGGACGGATCAAACCTTTTCTCCATTGTAAATCAGGCAGATCACTGCACCAGTAGTACTACTAGTGCTGGAGTCATGTGATTATCACTGAAGATTACTGCCAGTCCATTCCGGTTGCCTCCGACGATGAGTGAAGAATCAATCAGTAGCAAGAGCATCCCAGGTTAGTTGATTTTTCAAATTATTTATATTTTAAAATATTTATAAAAAATAAACATTCCAAAGTTCTTAAAAAAAACATACTCTTTATGCCCAACTGTAGGGCGAGGCATATAAATCCACTACAGTACGGCAATCTATGTAACGTGGCACCTGGTGGGAGGGGCGTGCCATGGCAATTTTGCAAGCAGCCCCTTCTCAGCAATAAATCACCTTCCCCTATAGTGATTTATTGCCGGGAGAGAATGGTATGGAAAATTATCACAGCGCAATCCCTCCTGGCAATAAATCGCCCTTCCCTAAAGCGGTTTATCACTGGGGGGGCCGCCTGCCAAATTTGGCAGGCATTGAGGAATATATTTATGTAAAACTTTAAAATTGTAATTTATTTTTTAATATTTTAAAAATAAATAAAAAATAAAAAAATTCAGGTTAGTTCCGGGCTAATATATGATGAAGTCAAATTGGACCTTTTCCACTTGTATCATCATAGTTGGGTTCTCGAAGCCAACCCATCCTGCTCTGAATAGTACTTCGTAGGGCCGGGCCTGTTTAGTTCGTGAAAAGAAAATTTTTGGGTGTTACATCAGACGTTTGACCGTATGTTGAAAGGGTTTTTGGATACGAATGAAAAAACTAATTTCATAACTCGCCTGGAACCGCGTGACGAATCTTTTGAGCCTAATTAAGCCGTTACTAGCACATGTGGTTACTGTAGCACTATGGCTAATCATGGACTAATTAGGCTCAAAAGATCCGTCTCGCGATTTACATGCAAATTGTGCAATTAGTTTTTTCTTTTATCTATATTTAATGCTCCATATATATGTCAAAAATTCGATATGATGTTTTTTTGAACTAAACAGTCCCGTAGTATTAGGAAAAAGTACACCGATGGTCCCTCAACTTGTTATCCAGTTAGAAAATCGTCCCCAACCGCAAAACTAGATATATGACATCTCTCAACTCACAAAACCGTTCACTTTAGGTCCTTGGATGGTTTTGATCTGACGTGACGGTTGAGTCAGCGTGGGATCCATGTGAGCCCCCACATATTAGGATGCCACGTCATCTCTTTCCCTTGTTCCTATTTCTCTAGCTTCTTTGCGCAGGGCCGGCGGGTGGGAGGATGCCGTCATCCTTGAAGAAGCCACACGCGTCCGGCGAATCGCGTGGCCGTGACAACCCCACAGCGGGTCACCAGCCTCCGCCGCGTGCCGCCTCAGCTGCTGCAGCATGTACTTGTGTCGTAGCACTGGAACTCGCCCACCTCCCGTCGCTCCCGACGGTATCGGAGCTCGCCGTTCGGTCCGGTCCCAACCCCCACTGTCACATCCTGCGAGACGAGGAAGAAGAGATCCTGGAATGATAATGCACACATGCGTCCATGGTAGATGGTCGGCCGGCACAGGACTGCGGCGACAACGGTGAACGGCGGCGCGACGGTGAAAACGGATCGGAGGGCACCGGAAGGAAGAGCATGACGCGGGGAACTCACCGAGGGGCAGCTCGACGACGACGGACGGCAAAGGGAGCTCCAAACAGCGACGAGGTCGGGTCCAAGCTAGGCGACGGCGGCGTTCGACGCTCTTTGGCGGCAACGAACGAACGGGTGGACGGTCTTCACCTTGGTCCTGCGAATCCAACGGAGGCGACATCTAATCTTGGCGTCGACGGGAATGCCGGTGAGGCTTGGCCGGAGGCGGAGTAGATCGATCGAGTTCACACTTGACAGTGACAGCGGTGTTCCGGTGGCTTGTGGCTTCGAGGAGATGGTTGCCGGCGGTCTTCGTTTGGCGAGATGCGGCTGGAGCAGCAGCCGGCGGCGGCGGTATGTAAATCAGTGATTCAGTAAATTTAATTTGGGTATATATGTGCGCCATGTCCGTCTCGCTCGCCGTAGCACGTACTTGTGATTTCCACCGCCGTCCTCCCACTCGTCGATCGGAGCGGAGGTGCGTCCGCCGCCGGATTGTCAAACGACCCCCACCTGCAAGACCGCGGGTCTGTCAGCGAGGTCAATTGCATACATGCCCATGCGTGCAAGCTAAAACTCACAGGATTTATTTTCATGGCGGGTTGCTGCCACCACCCACCAGAGGTAGGACTAGGAGTTGAAGACGAGGAGACGTCGGCGTGGGCGGCGTGCTTGTTGATGGAGGCGGCGCGGACGATCCGGTCAGCGATGCGGTGGCGCAGCGGGTGATAGGAGTTGGATTCCACCAGCACCTTGCCGCGTGCATTAACAATACCGACTTCGGGCCCCCTTGAATCGCAGGAATGAGAAAACATAGGAATAGGAAAAACGCGGGATTTTGATAGGAATGTAAGTGTAAAACAGAGGATTGCAAAACACAGGAAAAACACAGGAATTGTCGTTTGATTGGACCGCAGGAAAAACACAGGAATTAGAGGAGAGATAAAGACTCAAAGGAAAGTTTCCAAGAGGTTTTACCTCATGTTAGAATTCCTCCAAAACTTGCATGGCATTAGGCAATACATAGGAATTTCATAGGATTCCATAAGATCCATTTCTTTGATTCAAAGGGCTATATAGGAAAAATTCCTATAGGAATGAAATCCTCTAAAATTCCTATGAATTTCCTTTGAATCAAAGGGGGCCTTCATTGCGCACCACCAGAGGAGACGAGAGGGAAGGAGGAAGGGAGAGAGTTAGAGGAAAAAGGAAAGGTGCTGACGTGGACACCTTGATATGTGGGACCCACATGGGTGACTAAGCCGCCACGTCGGATAAAATCGGGTCAAAACCACCGAATGAAACTGTGAATAGTTTTGTAAGTTGAGGGATGACAGTATCTATTTTTGCGATTGGAGGATGATTTTGTAACTCGATAACAAGTTGAGGGACGTTCGGTGTACTTTCTCCGTAGTATTATGGGCTTATGTATACGAGGCCTGGGATTTGGGCCCCCTCAACCTCAAGGGCCGAATGTGATCTCGCTCGCTCAACTTCATTTCGGTCCTCCATCCCCATCCCCATGTAAGATACCATAGAGTTTTAATCTTTGAATGAATTCTTGGCACAGCAAGCAAGGAATGTAATATCTAAAATCATCGGATAAGTGGCTGAATTAGGCTTGGTTCGATAGTACTACTTCTAGCTGTAGCTTTGCGATGGTATAATGTATAACGATGTGAGTTACTAGGGTACGAGTTGTAATTAACTATTCACTGTTAATAAACTCAAAAGGTAAGTTTACTTTTTTAAAAAAACTTACATAAAGTTTCTTTTTAGAAAAACCACATCGTATAACAGTTTAAAAATTGCTCACAGTAAATGAGCTAGTTGAAAAAGCAAAACGTGGAAACAGAACCCTTGGAGTGTGTTTTTTGCATGGCTGTAGAGGAAAATTTGTAGCGCACGTGAAACGAGAAAACCCATTAAATTAAAAAATAAATACATTTGAATTTTTAAAAAACAAAATTTATATAAAATTTATTGTAAAATACGTATCATTTAACCGTTTGAAAAATATATTGAGAAATTGAAATGTGGAGTTAAAAGAAAAGAGCTGAGCTTAGTCCCACTAGGCCACTACTACAGTCAAAATAATTGAAAATTTGCAGCTATACTATTAGTTTTCAAAATAATTGAAAAGTGAGTAGTTTAGTGGTTTCGTGCAGTGTGCGGAGCATTGTTGTACGCAAGCATGCATGTGTGCACGTGGGCAGCCACGTGGCAATATAAAAACCAACTCGTCTACATCTTTGAGATGGAGACAAGAGTCAATGCCGTTCTAAGAAAACCATGAGATATCGTACGAGTAGAAAATAGAATTGAGTAAACTACATAAATTTTCTGAATATTGACTAAGAAACAGCACATTAGGAGGAGTAGGGGATATGCTTCCCAGCGGTCTAAACATGTATAAACTGTTTGTTCCTTACTTTTTTATGCGCCCGTGATTTAGATCCCACGCACCTCCTAGGTGGCCAAATCTAAAAAGGCGGTTTGTGCTGCTCCCCGCTAAAGGAGCTCGGGCTCCGATAAATATATAATCGTAGGTATTTCTTTCGGGTCGATAGTATTTATCGTCTTGATCAAAGCTGATGTTAAACTTTAAAATATTTGATTATATCATAGAAATATGAACGATATGTGTAGAGTAGTATTAGAAAATACTACAACAAAATTGTTGATATTTCTAGTTATATTATAATAGAAAATAATAGTAAATGCTATTTATTTGAAACGATAAATACTGTCAAACCTGAAGGGAATATGGTACTAGTGTTACACAAAAGCACACAGTTTTGATAAATTCTACTTATAAATCAGACCTGACATTTTAGATGGTAATTTTATATAATCTGACAGAAACTCTAAAGTGGATAAAAGAACTTGTGGATCTTACATGTTTGTTTTGGGTTTTTATGATTTTAGTTTTGTGAAGCACGGATACTGTAATACCTAGGATTATGTATCACGTGTAAAGATAAACTTGTGATTTTATATAACTTGAACAACAACGCTATAAGATTAGTGCAATTTACTGAATAAAATAAAATGCAGGAGAAAACATATCGGAGCACAAGTAGTGGTAGGGGGAGGAGCAGCGTACGTGTGGTTTGCGATGTGGTGTGCGTGGGCGGTGCGGTGGGCATGTATCTGCATCTGCATGATACTAGTGTCCACCACATATTACGGGACTATTTTCATCTGCTTTTTATTTATTCATTGATTGATTGGTACTACTACTGCTAGAAGAAAAGGCAGTTTAGGCTGTGTTTAGTTCTTTTTTTAATTTTTTTTAACATATACGAACATACATTTAAAATATTAAATGTAGATTAATAACAAAACAAATTACAGATTCCGTCTATAAACTGCAAGACGAATCTATTAAACCTAATTAATTCGTTATTAGCACATGTTTACTGTAGCACCACATTGTCAAATCATGGCGCAATTAGGTTTAAAAGATTTGTCTCACAATTTACATGCAAACTGTACAATTGATTTATTTTTATCTATATTCAATATTTTATACATGTATCTAAATATTTGATGCGCTAGAATTTTTAAGAAGTTCGAAGGTAACCAAACCCACAGCCTTAGTTTAGGCTGGGGGCAGCAAGGTGACCGTTGCGCGTCCCCATCCAAACCCAACCCCCCGTACCATACCATACCATAGATATCCCCAATCTCCCCCTCTCTCGAGACTTCCTTCCTTCCTTCCCTTGGTGGTGGTGGTGGAGACTGGAGAGTGGAGGCGAAAAAAGAAACGAATCGAATCTCTCGTCCCTCCTCCTCCTCCTCCTCGATCTCCTTCCTCTCAATTCCATCCATCGTCTAGTCTTCTTCCCAAACCCAACAACTCCATCTTCGTCTTCTTCTTTGCTTCGCCCTTGATTTGTGTGCTGCGTGAACAAGGTAAGCCTCTCCATCTCCCCTCGTATCAACTTTTATTATTTATACTAGTACTAGTAGTAGCATAATATATCATCCTAGTTCCTTCCTAGATAGTAGAGGATTTATTGATATATTGGTTGCTTGGATTGGGTGCCGCCGCTGTCCACCGTCGCCTTAGTTTCCGCCGCCCGGTACCGTCTCTGCTTGTAACTAACCATATACTCCACTCGATCAGATGCTTCAATCTCCATAATTCCTCCTCTTTTCGCCTTTACATCATAATATATGTGTTTGTTGCATTCCATTAGATTGGATTGGAAAACCATTCCATTCGACTTGTATTTCTTTTGCTGCTTCATTACATCAATCGATCGATCGATCGTCGGTTGGGAATTAGGCCATCCACTCCATATATCTACCCCATCTCTTCTCCACTTGTTCATCCATTTATGCTGTCTCCACTTCCCTTCTCTTGTACCCATGCAATGCAAATCATACTTCATTTTCAAGCACTTCTCTCTCTTTTTCTCCAAATTATTATTATTATTATTATTTTCATTCATTCTTACCTGTTAAGCACGCCTCCTTAATAATTAAGAGAGGTCTTGAGGTACCCATGTAAACTTTTCCCTTTTTTTTAAAAAAAGATCCTTGCTAGCTTGTTATGTCGGCAACGCAAAGCTATTTCGTGTCACCTCAGCTGCTTCAAACTTCAATTTGCATTCATACCCTCCAGTCCGACCGGAATATATGCAAAAGCAAGCTGCTTTTCATTATACTGCAGCTGCAGCATTGCCTTTCACATAATCACATTGCTTGCTTCATTGATTGTATTCATGCGTCCAATACGCGTCTAATAATCCAATGCGGTCACTACCTTTCTCGCTACAACTAGCTAGCTGTCACACCACCACCAAAGTCTCTTTCCGTGCGCTCTGGCTTCATACCATTGGAGTCCACGTTTCCTGCTCGCACTTGATAATGTGTCACTGTCAGATTTACTAGTATAATACTGGTCTACATTTGGGGTGCTGGCACTGCCAACTCCCATTTTTTAAAAGCTCAAAAAATCCATTCTTTTTTCTGAAATAAGATTTTCTTTTTTTCTTCTTGGTTTGCATTAGCAGTATATATGCACACACACTCATTCCTACACTAACAATCTTACTACATCATATCATTAACACTTGCAGGCCTATCTAGAGGGCAACCATGGCCACTGTTTCTGACATCGGCCTCTCCGCGGCTATCAACGTCTCGATCGCCGTTGCATTCTTGCTGGTCTTTGCTTTTCTACGATTACAGCCCATCAACGATAGGGTTTACTTTCCAAAATGGTACCTCAGAGGAATGAGAGACAGCCCTGTTTCCTCTGGTGCTGCAGTGCAAAAGGTTGTCAATTTAAACATGAGATCATACTTGAAATTTTTAAGTTGGATGCCGGCTGCTCTCAAGATGCCAGAGGATGAGTTGATCAATCATGCAGGCCTTGATTCCGCTGTCTATCTACGGATATACCTAACAGGGTCTGTTCCTTTCCATCTTTTATGTTTCTGCTCTTCTCAATTGTTCCTTGTTGCCATCTCATTTTTGTTCCAAGTCATACTTGTGGAAATAATGCCAATTAGTTAATGATACAGTGAGCATTTAATCCAATGGGTAAAGGCCTGCGGCTTCACTTTGTTATTGTTTCTAAACAATAGGAGACGCCAAAGAAGAAATGATGACCAAATTTATCACTCTGCATTTTTCCCATGTTAATTTAAATCTGAGAATATGAATTGTATCATTGTTGTCAAAATCTATTTGTGCCTAACTTCAATTATGCCTGTGTATTGATATACCTGCATTGACCTTTTACAGGATCAAGATATTCGTTCCAATATCAATTTTAGCTTCGCTTGTTCTGTTCCCTGTGAACTGGACAAATGACACCCTAGACAGCATGAAGGTAGTCCACAGTAAAATTGACAAACTTTCAATATCAAACATACCTTATGGGTCAAACAGGTAAGCCTCCATAAATCATTTGATATCTGGACGCGGTGTATTTTGATGAGTAGAGATAAATGTTTCTTTTTTTTGGTCTGGTTCAATATAAATTGTACGTAGCACATCAATAAGATTGCCCATTGGTCCACCAATTACACAAACAAAATCTGTATAGTGATTCATTTTACATGCCGATTCAACCTTTTTTTTAAGTTTTGGGCAGCACCTGAAATCCAACCACTTTTACTTATCTTCATGCTGATTATGCACATGTACTTGGTACAATTTTTAGGAGCATTATCATCTTATGGTTTTGGGTGATTTGATAAATATGCCACTTGCCTGTGTGACTGTGTCTAATTTAGTAAGGTACAAGCACTCTATTTTGGCCTGTGTGCTTGGGACTTAGCAGCTGCCCTGCCAAGTTCAATATTGGGTGGCAGTTGCTCTGGTTGAAAGTAAATTCATTCACACTGAACTTCTAGGTTTCATTTATTAATTTCTGTTGATGCTAGCACATGTCTTTGCTCTTCATGATGAACACATTCCATCTGTTTTACAGGTTTATTACTCACTTGGTTATGGCTTATGCTGTCACGTTTTGGACCTGCTATGTACTGTTGCGAGAGTATGAGATAATTACAACGATGAGATTGCGGTTTCTTGCTTCAGAGAAACGGCGACCAGACCAGTTTACAGTATGATCTTGTCAACTTTGCAAATCCCCTCTCTATTTAGTACCAACATGTTTACATTAGATCCACAAGAAGGGTAAAAATTTGTAAGATTAATGGACTGAAACTATTCACCACTGGAAATAGTCTAAGAGATTGTGGCTAAGCATTTTCTGAGCACCCTGATACTCACTTTTCACTGTAATGCGTCCAACCAATATATGACTTGGTTTATATTATCTAAAGCAATGTTGTAGATGGGAATGGTTTCATATCTCAATTGAATTAACACGATGAGTTAATTTCCTTCTGGTTGGTTTGTTGAATGCAACTCAAATGATTTATTTTAGGTTCTTGTGCGGAATATACCTCCAGATCCTGATGAATCGATTAGTGAGCTCGTGGAGCATTTCTTCCTTGTTAATCATCCTGATCATTACCTAAGACACCAGGTAATCTTTGGTAAAAAATTGTGGATAACTAAGTCAGATGTAGTTCTGTTGCTTTTCTCTTTTTGGGGGTTTCAACAGGTCATCATCTGCTTAGGTAGGAGCTGTGTTTCTGGTTATGCTGATTGGCCTAATGTAAATAGATTTTTTTTCTACTCAACAGAACCTTCATATGTTATCCTTTTCCCACAAATTATCGATGGTTTCAAATGAACCTAATATTAATGTTTGCTAGTTTCATGTTGAGATTTTTTTCCCAGATTCTGAGAACAGTCCACATAATAACCTACCCACAGATTATTTGGATATTAATACAGAAATATTTTGGGTTTGCCAAGTAACAGGAAAGTTATGATCTCTTGGTTATCTACATTTTCCTTTAAATAATCATATTCATATGTTAAAGGGTCCAAAAACTGTCTCTCGGTGCTAACACTCTACTTCACAGTGCTAATTGCTGAATGAGATTTAGAAGGGTCATATCCAAATTTGTGTATCATAGGCACTTGGGTTTTCTACCCTGACTACTTCATTGATTTTTTTTATTCTTCCTTATACTAATTACTGTATTTATTCCTTCCTTTTTCTGGCCGATTGTCTATATCTATAGGTGGTTTACAACGCAAATAAACTTGCTGATCTGGTTGAGAAGAAGAAGAAACTGCGAAATTGGCTTGATTACTACCAGCTCAAGTATGAGAGAAATCCATCAAAAAAGCCCACCACTAAGGTTAGTCTGCCATATGGACCTTGATCAATTTATTTTTCATTTCAATTATAATATTGCATTAGGATCTTTTTTTTTTTTAATTCTCTGTCCTCCTGTTGGATTTTTATTCCAGACTGGCTTTCTTGGCTGTTTTGGTTCTGAGGTGGATGCCATTGAATACTACAAAGCAGAGATTGAGAAGATTGGGAAAGAAGTAAGTTGCAGCATTTTTGTCTATATAATCATTGGACCATTTGGCATTGTCCATTTTTTCTGATTGAGTTGTATCATTCTATGAACATGGGTTTGCACAATCGATTCTTTTTGTAGGATTAGTATTCTGTCTAAGCATCACACATTCACACCTTGTGGGAGTTTAATTTGTTTACAGCTAACAGTCAGATAACAATAAATTCATGTGTAACAATATGCAGGAAGCTGATGAGCGTCAAAAGATCATGAAGGATCCCCAGTCAGCTGTTCCAGCAGCCTTTGTTTCATTTCGTTCACGATGGGGGGCTGCTGTTTGTGCTCAGACACAGCAAACCAGTAATCCAACAGTCTGGTTGACTGAATGGGCTCCAGAACCTCGTGATGTCTACTGGAATAATCTATCCATTCCATTTGTGTCCCTCACAGTTAGGAGGCTGATAGTTGCTGTGGCATTCTTCTTCCTCAACTTTTTTTATGTCATTCCAATAGCATTCGTGCAATCTCTTGCAAGCCTTGAAGGAATAGAAAAGGCGCTTCCATTTCTGAAACCCTTAATCGATATGTAAGTGCTTCTTCACGTGTTGATTATTTATACTATTATTGCATTTCCATGATTTATTCAGCGTGTAATTAATTTGGGTACATTAGACACATGGTTATCTTCTGCTATTCTTTTGAAATGTCCTGATAAATCTTGTTGACTATTATGCAGTCCTACCATCAAATCATTCATCCAAGGTTTTCTTCCAGGAATTGCTTTGAAGGTCTTCCTTATATTGCTTCCAACTATACTGATGTTTATGTCTAAGTTTGAAGGATTAATATCACAGTCATCACTGGAGCGAAGATCTGCATCTAAATATTATATCTTCTTGTTCTTCAATGTATTTTTGGGAAGCATCATTACAGGATCTGCTTTAGATCAGCTTAAGCATACATTCATCAGTCGGCAAATGAGTAAGTACTCCTATGCCTCCAACTCTACTGACTTGCTTTGTGGATCTCTGTTTGTTGACAATTGTACTTCTAGCAATTAATTATGGGAGAACACAGAAAATCTGGTTCGTGTCGGAGATCACTTTGTTCATGCCAGCTGTCAAATAGATACCAAGTGCTTAATTCTGTTTTGATTAGTACTGTGGATTATATATTCATGAGCTACACTTTGTTTGAATATTTAGACACATAGGCTTAATCGAATATGTCAAGCAGTGAATTATGATATACATTCTTATTAAATAAAACATGTGCTGGTGGTTCAAATAACATCATGAACTCGTGACATATTGGTTCTTAAGCTATCTTAGAAATAGATAAATTCTTTTGGTTACAATTAGTTAGACATAAATAGCAACATAATGATGCTTAATAGGCAAAAGGGGGGCCATTTGTTGATAGGCTAACTCTGTAGATGCAGAGATTTTGCATCAAGGCAAACGCCAAAGCATGGGCCTCAGATACTTACCTCGTGGAAACTCAGATCGTATTTATGCTTTCATGTACTGATATTTATGTCCTGCTATTTGTCTGTTTATTTGACAACTCATTCTTCAAGTTCTCTGATTGAAACCAAATGATCATTACAATTTGCAGCAAGTCTAAATTAGTTCTTTTGCAGAATACCGAGAACCATCGGTGTAGCCATTCCAATGAGGGCGACTTTTTTCATAACATATGTAATGGTTGATGGTTGGACTGGTGTAGCTGGTGAAATATTGAGATTGAGGGCACTTATAATATTCCATTTGAAGAACTTTTTCTTGGTGAAGACTGAAAAGGACAGAGAAGAGGCAATGGATCCTGGTAGTATCTGTTTTGATTGGTGTGAACCACGTATACAGCTATATTTCTTACTTGGCCTTGTCTATGCTGTGGTGACACCGTTATTGCTTCCTTTCATATTGGTATTCTTCGGGCTGGCATATGTTGTCTACCGCCACCAGGTAAGGACCACTGTAGCTACTTGCGAGAATTTTATTGTGTTAAGTTTTAAGTGATTATGATGAACTACTAAATTAGCTTGCTTTGTACGACTATTTAGACCATTTTTTCCCTGGTTTATTGGAAATAAACTTCATTACTGATCGGCACAAACAGTTTCCACTCATGATCAGTGCTGCTATGCTCTTGTGCATGAGTTGAGGGTATGTAATAATGGCTAAGATTTACTAAGAATATGTGCTTGGATAAATTGTTTTGAGTTCGCCAACACAAGGGAGTATGTTATTGTGATGGACAGTTATGCTAGCTAAAAGTTACATGCAATAAATCTATCAGAATGGTCATGCAACTAAGGGGCTGTTCAGCTGCCTGGGATGTGGCACAGCCACAGCCAGCAAGAACAGTTCCCCAAGCACGAAAAGAGAAGCGGGCAGCAGCTTGGCCTGCCGAACAGCCCGCTAAGATACTTCCATTATCATCAACTGCAAAGCAATTTATATGAAACTGCAGTGATCCAATTAATCTACATATGACTCCTAATTTTGCGATATTAATTTTAGTTTTGTATATAGTGTTTTGGTATGCTTACTTGGTTGCACATTTCTTTGAAGATAATAAATGTCTACAATCAACAATACGAGAGTGGTGCACAGTTTTGGCCTAGTGTGCATGGGCGCATAATCATTGCATTGATCGTATCACAGCTACTTCTTATTGGACTGTTGAGTACAAAAGGTTTCGAGGAGACGACACCAGTTCTTCTTGTTCTTCCTGTGTTGACGTTTTGGTTTTACAAGTACTGCAAGAACCGGTTTGAGCCTGCATTTGTGAGGAACCCACTACAGGTATTTAAGATGTGTGACAGGAAGTTTTACATACTGAAATGTTAGTTTTGGTTTGGTGGTAAGAGTGAAATTTGTTGGTTGTGCAGGAAGCGATGAGGAAAGACACCCTGGAACGGGCAAGGGAGCCAACCTTCGATCTGAAAGCGTACCTGGCCAATGCGTACCTGCATCCGGTGTTCAAAGGCGGGGAGGAGGAGGACAATATGTCAATATCTGAGGATGTCGGGATGGAGGAGGTGATCGTGCCGACCAAGCGTCAATCTCGCCGGAACACTCCCGCCCAGAGCAAGTACGAAGGCTCCGACACGCTCTCTCTTCCTGAAACTGTACACGAACGATAGAGCTACGGGAATATCAGGGTGACTACTACAGTAGCTTGTTGAATTCTTTATAGTCTGTACAGATAGATAGATACATACCTACTCCTACGGGGATGTTGGCAGATAGCTTTGCTGTACACTTTACAGCACGAGAGGTATATGCATATGGAGGGATTGTTCAACACCCACAGACTGATGATTGGATTGCCAATATTATGATTTCTTTGTTGGTTTCCAACTGCAACTAGCTGTAGTAGTAAATTAGTACTACCACTGTAATAATATAAACCAGCTAGCTAGTAGCAAGTTTTTGTCAGTGCAAGTGTGCAACCGCGCAAGGTTGTTAACAGTAAAAGGAGTCAAGCCGGGGAAGGGACGGGAGATGCATCAACGGCTTTGCTTTGCAAGCCAAGAATATTCATTCCCCACTGACTGCCTGCTTTGTTGGGAACAATAGCCTCGAGCCAAAAAATGCATAAAACAATAGCCTTTGCTTCAAATTTTTATGAATAACTTGAGCCCAAAACGCTTGAATATTTGCATTTCGGCTAGAAAATGAACGGCGTTTAGCTTTTGGCCAAAAATTTCATGAGTGATAACATTGAGGAAAAAAACACATGAATATTAGCCTCCTACCCAAAATTTCATGATAATTAACCCTGGGCCCAAAAAATGTGTGAATTTTAGCCTCCGGCCTTTTTTTTTTTTAGTATTAAACTTGGGGGGGTTTGGAAACACATGAATACTAGCCTTCTTCCGAAAACGCAATGGAATTCAAATTCTAGTGGCTATGAACATTATGCACACACGGATGCAATTTTTATAGGGTTTCATGAAGCTAGTGATTTGCCATGGTCTTCGTATCTTTGAGAATCTATTAGGGGCAAATTTGTGAGTGTGTGTGCATGTGTAGTAGTGTATGTATCTTCCATGTAATCCAAAAAAATTCTCCATTATTAACCTTGGCACCAAGATACACTTGACTGGCAAGGGTACGTGGTTTCAACCCCAACAGGTAACATGCTCATATTATTTTCTTAAAAGGTAATTGGAGAAACGTCTCTCTAAATCTCGTTTTTTAAATCTTGGCACCAACAGTGCATAAATTCTCTCTTTTGGCCCGAAACACATGAATATTAGATTTTGATTCAAGATTTCAGGAGTACTAACTTCTGACCAAAATTGAATGAATTTTAGCCTTTGCCCCAAAGCATTACATGAGTATTATCCTTGGATAAAAAAGGAATGAAGGAATTTTAGCTTTCGGTCCTAAATTTCACAAATACTTACCTTGGCACGAAAATGCATGAATATTAGTAAATACTTTTGAGGGGCAAATTTGTGAGTGTGTGTGCATGTGTAGTAGTGTATGTATCTTCCATGTAATCCAAAAAAATTCTCCATTATTAACCTTGGCACCAAGATACACTTGACTGGCAAGGGTACGTGGTTTCAACCCCAACAGGTAACATGCTCATATTATTTTCTTAAAAGGTAATTGGAGAAACGTCTCTCTAAATCTCGTTTTTTAAATCTTGGCACCAACAGTGCATAAATTCTCTCTTTTGGCCCGAAACACATGAATATTAGATTTTGATTCAAGATTTCAGGAGTACTAACTTCTGACCAAAATTGAATGAATTTTAGCCTTTGCCCCAAAGCATTACATGAGTATTATCCTTGGATAAAAAAGGAATGAAGGAATTTTAGCTTTCGGTCCTAAATTTCACAAATACTTACCTTGGCACGAAAATGCATGAATATTAGTAAATACTTTTGCCTCAAATCTTATGAGTACTAATGTGGGCCGAAACACATGAACAACGGCGTCCAACTTTTCCCGTCGACGATGACGAGGGCGAGCATCTTCTTCATCAGTACAGATGCTACCAACGATGCTTTGGACGACGAAAAAGAAGCAGCACAAGAGGCAAAGCTGTTGCATCTTGCTCAGGATTCTACCATCATACATGCAGAGCAGAGAAGAATGAGATACTTGAACTGGGAGGAGCCGTGCGCAGACGTACGCCCAACCCAGCTGATCGATCAGCCGATCCATCCATCCATCCATCATATGACGACGACGCCCAAGTACACTTAACAATGGTCCAGTACCTTTAATACTCTACTGAGCATACACCAGTGCAAAATAGGCTAGACCACCGTATCCTCCCTGTATACACATAACAGCACAGGTAGTGCAGAATAAAGCCAGCTTCAAAATGTCTATGCCACCTATCAAGCATCTATAATCAAATCAAATGACTAGAAATAGGCCTGTGCGTGCCAACATAAGTCCAGTCCCGCTTTGTGTTTCATCCAGTTTTCAAACCAAACCATTTTGACATTAACTCTCATCCATGGGATCATTTCCACCGCCTCTCTGGGACTCTGAATCCTTGTCTCCAGCTCCTGAAGCTTTTGCCACGGAGTCTTCAAGAGCCTCCAGGAACGAAGCTACTGTGAATTTATCTGTGCCACAAAGACACCCATCAAATAAGTTTTCCGAAAACATCTCACTCCATCTCCAGATTTTACAAATACTAAATAAATCATTTTCAGACTTGACCAACTAGCATCAAGGATGTTTGTCGTCTAGCAGAAAAACAACGCTCATATTTTGGGCAGGGGTCACCTCCATAAGCCATTGAAAGTAAAAGCTAGACTAGCAAGGTAAATATCATGGTCATCGAGGTAACAGTTGCAGAATTTGTGTTTTTTCAATACATAAATAAAAGTTTCAGCCACATGCACAAATTATCTACCGTGTATTTGCGAATGAAAAAAAAAAAGGAGCTTGCTATGCTACATGCTGCATATAACTTTACTGTTCAGTGCAAATAAACGAGAAATTTGGTTGTCAATATAAGTGAAGATGAGAAGGATTACATTTACTAGGGTCAACTCCAAATTGAGCTAGATCTATTTGCCCAGTCCGCAGCACCTGCCATACATGCAAATATCAGAATAAAAATAACATTTGAAGCATTGTGTCACGATTCACCAAGATGTGCAATAGAAAGATGAATTACTAACATGGGTAAACGCTTCTACTTGCTGCCGCAAAGGAGGACTTTGCAGTAGTTCAAGAATATCACCAGCAGTCCATGGGCCCTGGAATTAAGCAAGCACAATAAAATGAGTGGAAGAGTCAATTGAAGTAAGAACCAGGATGACAAATACAAAGTTACAAACCTCTGGAAGATATGATGCCAACTGTTCAATGGGCAAAGTTTCCATGAGTGGTAACACCAAATCAGGCTTCAAGATGTCTCCTAATCCTAATCCTGTTACAGCGGTTAAAAGTACTGATACATACAGCAAATCATTGAAGAAAAGTGAATCAATAGAGTATTGTACTGTAATTACCAGCATCAGGGTCTGCCACAGCATCTGAAATTACAAGGCGAATGCAAGTAAAATAAAATGAGAAGGTGGTCGAATGGAAGAACATTTCAAAAGTGACATGATTTTTTAGATGATACCTGATGGCTGTATAGCACTCAGTATTCTCTGCAGGTCTTCCAACCGTACTGGCCCAGCAGCAGATGTCACCTCACCAGCTAAATCAGCAGTCATGCTCTGATCAACTAAATTCCCAGCTCTGATGAGAAGAAAGAAGGAAACAAAGGGGGTTAGAATTAGTACTGTGGATATTAATTCATTATACCCAAAACTCAGCACGCATGCATGAATGCCATATCAGGAACAAATTGAGGCCACACTTTCATATATATTTAGCAGGAAAAATATCAGTGCGAAAATAGGAAGAATGAAAGGCAGTGTGCAATAAACTCAGCTAGACATAGATAGTGTTAACTTATGCATGAAATTGGAGTGAATATACTTGTGGTTTATAATGAACGTGCATCCATCTGTTACTCTGACAGCCCCATTGAAAAATAAAGATTGCAATGCAAACGTCTAGGTTTTTCTGTGCTGCACATTGCATCTTGCAGTTCGTTAAAATTACCTGGAGGAGATGTCATCATCAGCTGTGTCTTCATGTGACATTTCAGCTTCAATAGAAACTGCCTCACCATCTGCACGCCCATACAACTTAAGACACAAGAAAAATGAGCGCATAATTAAGAGTTGAGATCCCAACATTCAGCATACCTAATGGTCGGTTTATGTAGGCATTAACTTGGCGACATATTTGTGAGTCGTCGTCAGCACTTGGCTCCTGCACAGTAAAGAGCAAAACACAAGTAAATTTTAGCTGGTGGAAGGACTTCTGTGGTTTTCAAACAGACACACACACACACACTCAACTGACCTGCATCCAGAAGAAGAATTTCCTGCTATCGTGCCTGAACTTCAAGATGTAAACCCTTCCAGAAGATTGTGTTACCTGATTAAGTGAATTACAATCATCAATGAAGCCCAAGAGGTTCACTAAGATGGTCTTGCAGAAGAAAATAAACTTGAACCTATATTCAATACCTTCTCAAAGACAGCCTCCTCAGGGAAGACAATTTGATCCTGTGAAAAGGGAATCAAGGATATACAAAAGTACGATAATTTCCTAAGATATACACAATGGAAATCAGGAGAAACAGACACCGCCAAGTTCAAAGTTCAAACATACGAGTCATACAAATACAGTATTTGCAGATTAAAAAATGAGTGCACGATGACTACTAACTACTATCTATGCTCGAGAGGATACAACTTCAACTAGATTCTGTCCACGATCAAGCCATTGAAAATGAACCAAGCCTTCTTCACCCTACAAACAAGTGGATATGTTAACTGCACCACAAATCCCCATAAAATATGAGAATGCAAATGGCTTATAAGTTATACTGGACAAATAGAAGTACAGAACTTCAATTCAAGATAAGTATGGCTTTTAACATGCATACCCTTCCTATGCGAACAAGACCCTTGCGTGTGTCTGGGATCACTCGTGTTCCATCAAGGGACATCTTACCCGCACGAAACTCGCACATGATATCCTGACAAACACATGAGAGATTGTTTTTAAATAGAAGCTCAACACCTTGTTATATCATAGCAGAGATAAATGAGATGGCAAAAATAAATATATAGGTCATTAAGATTCTGAATAAGCACAATAACTTAATTTGAGATAGATCAATAAGCACCATACACTGCAACAGAAAATTAACTCAGTTCACTGAACTACTGAAAGCTCACTATACACAACCTACATTTCTTATCAGAAGATTTTCTTGCTACAAATTGCTAGCTAAATATTTTGGCCTTCTAGAGTGCAGGCAAAGATTAACAGAAGGTTTATCCCAGTTTTCTGAAAAGAACTAAAACATAAAGAAACAAACTGCCTAGTATACAAAAGAGGCATCTATGTTTTTTTTTCTTTTTTTGTATCATGTACGATGAAAAACTGGTCCAAACATGGTTCAGGCCTTTGTAGATATTACACACAAAACAGTCCATTAACATGGTACTACCAATGCCATTTTCTGTCAGGCTTTCTTTAACCAGCTGACCCACTTGTCATACACTCAATTACTTGGCAAGATTTGCGAATAGTTTGAGAATTTGTCCACCACAAAAGACAACCTCAATTATCCTTTTGGCAAAGTGTTGACACCAACCAAACAGCCCATAATGTCATTTTAGATGGAACTTGCAGAAGCTAAATCATGATCTCAAATCAACAGCAACCGATCATCGCAGTTAAACACAACAGGAAATTCGGTATTTGAGAAAACCAATACTTGCAGAAACAACTAGAAGGCAAAGTGAGGAGTTTACCTGTAGGGGCTCTGTGCTCTCCATTGATTAAAGAGTGGCTACCACAAGGTGCAGGCCCTAAAACAGGCAGTAAAAAGGACAGTAAAGTATTGGACATAGAACAAAATCAAGCAAGTGTGAAGTATAATAGGTTATCAGTAATTAGTTGTCAGAAGTGTACTGCATGCCAATTGAGATGAACAAAAGGTACTGTAGTCTGAAAGTAGTAGCTGCCTTTATAACTTTGTGCATATGAGAGTGAAAATGTGTTGGTAAAAATGCACTTGTGAAGGATTAAAGAAGACTAGATCTATAAATTTATGTACACTAGAGTCTTTGTTGTGTGGTATTTGCATCTTCAAGTAGCACCAAGTAGCACGTAGGCAACTGACAGATTAGTATGTACATAAAGAAATTCCTGCGTCTGCGTGCTTGTAGATTTGTAATTTGTAAGGTGGTTTCTTTGGGCTTTATAAGATATTATTACTGCATTACTTTTGTGCTGCTGTAGTGTTATTTCATAGTGGAGAACCAACGTGACCCAAAAAACGGCGAAGACTAGCCAAAAACCCTAGCAGCTAGCAAGTCGCATTAACATAAAACTCGTCAATGATTAGCTTGTTTGCAGGGGCTAGTTCCTTACAGGATGGTGCAGTGTTTTATGTTTGTTTTTTTTTTTTTTCTTACATGTAGATGTAAGCAAGGAGAGCAAAATAGGTGGGTGATCTATAAGATTTTGCTGGTAAGGACCCAAGAAAAACATGAGCAATAAAATCGATTGGAGCAGCCGTCCTAGAAAGAGAGATTTGGATTGGAGAGAGGAACAGGTAGGGCAAGGGAGAAGAAAATATCTTAGAAACAATGGAGCAAGAGTTGGTCACCACTCAGTCACTCACCAACAAGTGGGGGATTACGGAGGAGGGCTGGACGTCGTCGTCGGCGGCGGCGGCAGCGGCGGCGGCGGCGGCGGGACGGGAGGAGAGGGATTCTCCGACGCGATGTGATGTGATTTGGGGAGGCGATGACGACGGGAGGGGGAGAAGAGAAGAGAAGGATCTCTCATGGTGGGCTGGGCTTCTCTTAGCTGGGCTGGAGAGGCCCGCCCACGCATTTGATGGCCCATATAAAAGCCCGCTCGGCAACTCCAAAGACGAAGACACGAAGTTGAGCTAGGGTTTTCAATCTCTTTCTTCTCTCCAAAACCCAAATCGTTGCCGCATCCCCTCAACTCCGGCGATCCCCTTGGCGGCGGCGGCGGCTTCCCCAATCACCCCACTCCACCTGAACTACAGGATGGCGTCCGCCGGCCCGGGGCTCGAATCGCTCGTCGACCGTGAGTTCATCCCTCTATCTCATCTCACCCAGCTACCCAAGATTCTCCTCCTCCTACTATTACTAGTGATAGATGATGTTTTTTTTCTCTCCAGAGATCATATCCGTCATCACAAACGATGGCCGCAACATTGTGGTGAGCCCCTTGTTTGATCTACTCGTACACCTTTTTTTTTTTTTGGCTCTCGCTAATACTCACTCGAATTGCCCTGCCTCCGCTTCGTCAGGGGACACTCAGAGGATTCGATCAAGCCACCAACATCATCCTCGATGAGTCCCATGAGAGGGTCTATTCTACCAGGGTAGGGTTGCTCCCAACTCTTTCTACGCTTCTTTCATGCTATCTTGCAAACCTTCAATTGATTTTACAGCAATATCAATATTTCAGTAAGCTACTACTATATGCTCTGATAATCCGACAACACACACTTTATTTCCATTTTCATAAAGTTATGTTTACAAGGCGGTCATACTCATACAGTTAGTTACTCTGCTAATTTTTTCTGCGTTTAGAATCTCTACCAGTCTGTTTGGCATTTTCCATAGAGTTGCCTGTTTGCTAAGGGTACAAGTTCAGCCACACAATTTGAGCACAATTTTTTTTTGTTATTCCAGTATGTCCTTGTTAATTGTGACCTTCTCCCTGGTTTGCTGTCAAAATGCTCTCATTGGTTCACTAGTGCAGAATTCTGCAATCAGCAATAAGTTTTTCTCATGGTGCTTGAAAGTTAGTTGCCAACATGTATTACACAGTACCCTTTATGGCTAAACACAGATTGTTTTCAAAGATGGCTCTCTTTCATGATGGTTATAAATGTCATCATGAAGTAATGAGTTCATATTGTTGACTGTTCGTATCTATCATCACGTCTATCGTCAGTATGAACTGAAGTTCGTTTCCTGCAAAATAACGAGTTTATACTGTAACATGTTTTAGCTGAATTTGTCATAACAGCACCTTTTTCTTCAAGGATTGGTTCGATTAATTCTACCTTGTGCACGTTCAATTTTTCAGAAGTCATATTATTTTTTGTCTTCAATAGTTAGGTATTGGAATGTCTTTGTTCTTTATGGTGCAGAGTTGTTGTTCTAACAATTTGCAGGCAATGTTGACTATGAATATGGGATATGCCTTCTCTATTGAATACGGGATATCCCTTCTTAAGGACTAGGGGCCAATGCCTTTAAATTGTCATGCTTTTAGTTTGTGGCATGTGCTGTTATTAGTACAGTTGAAATTTTGAGTAGTGATGAGAGAAATGTGTTGTACCTGCAGGAGGGAGTGCAACAGCTTGTTCTTGGGTTGTACATCATAAGAGGCGACAACATGTAAGCTATTTCCTCAATTTGTCGTTTGAGCTGTTTATTGCTTAATAATAACCTGCATGGAGGTCGTTTATGGATGTGTTATTTTGTTTGGTGGTGTGCCTAACTGAAGTTGAATCCGTGGGTGATGCATATTTGCAGCAGCGTGGTGGGGGAGGTGGATGAAGAGCTGGATGCGAGGCTGGATCTATCGAATCTGAGAGCGCACCCGCTGAAGCCCGTGATCCACTAATGGAAACGAATGAATGATGTACTACTAGTAGTAGTAAGCTAAACCTAAACGTAGTGTTGTCCCAGAAGTTGTGAAGAAGTGGGTGCTAGTGTGGCCGATGAGTGAACTTCTTTAACGTACGCGAGGAAGACCAGCAAGCGGATGAGCGAGCATGAAGAAGAATGTTATGGTTTTATGTGGTGGTGGATGGATGATGCATGTTTGTTGAACACGAACACAGACGAACACAGACACAGTGACTCAGTCAGTGAAGATTTGGTTTCCATTGTATTGTATTGTTTGCGCAGCTGTATCAATGTACATGAATGAGGAAGGCAGGCGAGCATATTAGGAGTAGGTGGGAGGGGTAGCCGGCTGGTGGTGCTCGTCTTTGTAGTAGTTGCAGGAGATGAAGACGCCGCCGTTGAAGCACTCGGCGCGGGCGCAGCCGATCCTGGTGAAGTTGGGCCTGACCATGAAGGCGAAGTGGCCGCACTGGTGGAAGTCGACGCCGGTGGTGCATTTGCCGGTGTCCCTGTCGTAGAGGTGCTCCTCGTCGCCCCAGCATCGGAAGCCCTGGCGTTCCAGCCGTTCCTCCCGATGTAGAGGCTCTCGGCGAAGCTGTTGCCGGTGGAGTGGCGGATCTGGCAGTCGCCGCCGCCCCTGCCTCGCTAGCTTGTTATCCCACCTCATCGGCTGCAGGCCGTAGCGCGCGCGCAGCTGGTTGTGCCCGTCCACGAACTCCCGGGGCATCCCCTTGTACCAACCCATCCCATTGGTCCACGACACCAACACCCCCCCCCCCCCCCCCCCCCCCCCC